>PVKA01032075.1:0-25673 GCA_004027165.1 Ctenomys sociabilis
GCGCGCATATGACTTTCCCTCAGCTGAACCAGGAAGAGAATGGCCCCACTGAAGCACCGAGCGTCTGTGGGTTTGCCCCAATAGGGAAGGGGGAGAGAACACGGGCTTCGGGGTCATTTACAGCCGGACCTGGCTTCACTTCGGCCCTCTTGGGACTGCCTTGGAAAACTGCCTTGGGACGGCATTGGAAAAACTTCTTCACTGCTGATTCTCCATTTGTTTCCTATCAAATAGGAATAATAACTGCTGTCTGATTGGGTAGAATGGATACTAAGTGAGAATAAATGCTTGCCATTAAATTCTTAATGATATATATGGACTTTACTCCTGTTAGTTTAAGCACAATAGGAGTTTATTAAGGGATACTGAGGAGACCTGGAAGGTTGGTAAATCAGGCTTGGGGACCATAAAGCCAGGAAGCCTTCTTACATTCACCTGCACCATTACAGCTGGGAAGGGGCACTGCGTCCTACCTGTCCCTGCAGAGCACCCAGCTGGACTCTGCCACCACTGCTTCTGAGAGCCAGACTTCTCAGGCTATCTCAACAGCTGCCTTCTAAACAAAAGGCTACTAGTGCCTCTTAGTAGCCTTTCTTAGAGAAACCCTGCAGGATTTCTCTGGCCTAGAAGGGTTCAGCCTTCCCAAATAATTTTTCTGCTTTTTATTTGATTCATTTGAGACAGTCATCCATCTGTCTTTAAAACTAATTTTTGCTCCTGGGTAAAATTCTGCTATGCTTCTTCTTTGGGGCAGAACAGTGTGACCTCAGCAGGAGGATGAGATTTTCCTGTCACCTCCCCACTTCTTCCCTCATCCCTCTAACCTGGGTTACTGCCTCATGTCTCCCACAGCCCAGACTATCTTTGGAACGCCCCATGAATTCCCACTTCTTGCTGCAGCGAAGTTCGTGTTACCTGCTGAGCCACCGTCTGGCTTTTCTTGGCTGCACATTAGAATGAAGGGCGCTGTTGTAACCTGGCTCAACCAAATTCATTTTGTAAAATTTGTGTAAACTCCATTCCAAGACGCGCCGTCTTGCTGTTCTGTATGTGCTGCTCCTCTTTCCCCCCTTTCCCCCTTATGCTGTTCCTGAATTGACCCCTGTCCCTGTTTTCTGCAAAAGAAAACATGGAAGGTCAAGATGTATCTGTCCTAAAACTCTCCTGTTACTGCCTGTTGTAAAACCCCCTACTCTAATGATGTCAGTTCAAACTGAGGTCAAGGAAACTTGCTTAACCTTACCTTAAAGGGACAAATTGTAAACTGTATTGTTTTACCTCCTTTACATCAGCTTGGGGTCTTCAAGCTTAAATACCCTTCTCCCTGTAACTCGAGGCACCCCTTTGTTCTCGGGACTAGGGTGTCTGCCGCTGGGTACCAGCTAAAATACAGCGCTTCCTTTTTTTCTTTTTGGACTTGCCTCGTTGTCATTCGATTTTTGAGCTACAACAGTTGTCATTCAATTTTTGAGTTACAACAGGGGCTGGGGTGGGCTTCAGAGAATTTGATTTAATGGTCTTCAGTGAGCCCAGGTGTGAGTGTTTTAAACAACTCCCAATTCTGTTTATCAGAACAATCTTCTAAAATCCTATCAAAGTTTTGCCTTCCACCCTAAAATCTTTAAGCAAGGAGTGAAAATGAGAAGCAGAATAGAGAATGAAAATAAAAGAGACTACTACAGCCCCACTCTCATAATTATCTGCAAATATAACTTTTGCATTAACAATTTTACAAATAGAAGCTATGAATTTTAGTCCTTTTGGACATTGCACCTTCTGGGTTTGAAAGTCAAGAGAATTCCTCTGCTGGTCATTGCTATCTATTCAGATTAAATTTCATTAGAACAGGGAAAGGAAGAGCAGGGGTTCTTACGGGACGGGACACTGTACCTGGCAGTCCAGTTTTCCACAATAATGTTGGTCTAGCTGAGGTGCTGGGGTAGTTTTTGAAGACAGTAAGTGTGTTTCCCTGATAACTGACCCCTGCTTCTCTTTAATATGAGCCAAGTCAAGACAGGACAGCTTCTAAATAGGAGTTAAAATTCATTTCCAACATTGGTTCAAATATATGAATCATCTGACATCACAATGATGGCACTGAGAATGTTGACAACTGTGAGAATACCAGGATGTTTATTACTGTCTCGAGCTCCATGCACTCTTGTCAGTTTCCTCTTGTGCTTATCACTCTGACCTGTCAATTACAGCAATAAGAAAAGAGTGAACGAGGGAATCAATAAGACTTCGCTGACGGAACAGGTAAAATGCTATAGAAAAATAAGAACACGTGGAAATAGCATCTCAACATGGCTCACTCTGTGTGTATAACTCAGCACATTGGAGGTTATGTGGTGATAGCCATGGGGAATGCTAGTGTTCTGTCATAGCCACTCTGCTGCTGAACAGCTGGAAGGCTTCCCCAAATGCCATTTTGTGTACAACCTGGCAGAAAAGCAGACACTGAGGAACAAAAGATCCCCACCAGTGGTAGACATTTCTCATTCTTTTTTGTTCCCTTGACATCTTGGTTGGAAATCATCCAGTTCCCATTGTGGAGGACTACCTGAGCAGCTCTCCTTGAAAGAAGAGCAGTCATCTCTATTTTGGCTAAGCCTGACCCTATTTCCTTGTATTGATATGTATAGACCCTGCTAGGATTTTTCTTTATTCCTTCATTTGGCGTTAAGCAGTACATATTGGTCTAGCTGAGGTGCTGGGGGTAGTTTTTGAAGACAGCATGTATGTTTCCCTGATAATTCACACCTGCTACTCTTTAATATGAGCTGGGTTGAGACAGGACAAACAGCCAGTGCTCCATGCTATCAGCTGGGATCCAGCCTCAAAATAGAGGCTATAACTTCCTGAGGCTTGAAAGATTACACATCAGAGCTGAAGCACTGGACCCCAAAAGATTAGATACTATCTCAGTAGTGTACTGCAAATTACTTTTTCTGCATATCCTTCTCACTACATGTGACAGAGGTAAATGCAGGCCATCTAACTAGTTCAGCTCATAGTACTCACCTACTTCCCACAATTCTCAGGCATTAATCCTCAAGCCACTCCTCCTTCTCAACTGAATAAAACCCAGGTGTGGCCCTGGCTCATACCTTTTGTTCCAGAAAATCATCTTTGTGGCTGGACTTAGGGCCCTTTGGTGCCCCATAATTAAAATTATTTTTGCCATGGGTTGCACTGGGAGTGGTAGATGGAATTAACTTGATAGTATTCCAATAACATATTTTTGGGATTACAAATGTAGACTTCTTGGACTGAGATGAGGACCAGAAGGGGCTTCCTATACTCATGACAGGAGCTAAGAGTGTCAAACACTCTGCCTGTTGCTGCTGCAGCTGGGCCATGGGGACAGCCACACCCCCAGGCTCCACCAATCACAGACAAGCCTCAGAACTGAGCCATCAGAAGTGACATAGACAGCAGCTAATTTTAGTTAGCAGGTGTAGCTGTGGCAATGATTCTACAGGTGCAGCCAGCAGTCATGGCATGGGGGGGGGGGCAGACTGCAGCATCAGGGCGCAGTGCTGGCAGTAGAGAAGAACTTGCAGGGCCAATTCTACCTGGGAAAGGAGCTCACTCTGGAACTTCTCACTTATTTGATGAACTACCCACTATTATTTCAATTAAAATTCTCTTTTCTCCCTGAGTTGTGCTGTATGATTGCACCAGACAGACCCTGGCCTCTCTGCCTTAATCTTGCTTTTTTCTTTGTTCTACATCAGGCAGCTAGAGTTTCCTGTGAAAAATCGTGACCTACCATTTTTCAGCTCATCCCACTGACATCCTGCCCTGTGTGGAGTAAAAGGTAAAGACTTCTCCAGTGGCCCCCAAGGTTCTCCACTTCCCTGCCCCCCCGCTGCCTGTCTGAGCCTTACTCAGACAGGGATGTTAAAGCCAACAGCTGAGGATGCCCTGGTTTGTACTTTGGGGGCTATTTTGATCTCTGTCAGTTCAAAGTTGCCAGGAGGTAACCTATAATCAAGGTTGATTGTGGAACAACTATTCAAGTCCTTTTTAGGAGAGTCTGAACAGTGTAATTATGTTAATGGTAGTAGCAGCTATATCTATTAAGCTCCCACCAAATGCCAGGTACTTCTTTATAGGCTTTATATGGATTACCCCATTTCATCCTTGCAGCAGGTTTATAAATAGGCACTATTTTCTTTTTCTTTTTTTCCATTTTATAAATAAGAAAACAAAAAGGCTGAACAACTTAGCAGGGGTCATGTACCTACTAAACTTTCATTTGAGCATTTGGTTACTATTTGAAGATAAGGAAAAAGAAAGAAAAAGGAATGATTTACCTGACTTTCTTGTAGTCTAAAAATGACCCTAAGTTGGGGAGATAGCTCAGCAGCATAAGCGCCTACCTTGCAAGCACAAGGTCCCAAGTTTTATCCCCAGTGCCACATGCCATGCTAGCTCCAGACCTCAGGCATGCCTTGCCAGAAACCAAAATTCAGGGTGATGGCACACACCTATAATCCCAGCACTGTGGAGGCTGAGACAGGAGGATCACTATGAGCCCAAGCTGCTTATCAAGACCCTGTACCAAATAAATAAATAAATAAAATGAAACATTCAATTAAAAAAATGACCCTAAAAGACCCTATAGAATTGTAGAATAGGCATATGTCAAGACATCAAGCACTAGATGGGGTTTGAACACTACTTCTGTAACACTGTCTATGTGACTTTAGTCAGGTTAACGATAGAAGGTTCAGTGGAAGAAATAACTAGATTGCAAGAGTGGCTGGGAAGATGAATGCTTATTCTCTTCTCTCCATTTCAGAAAGCATGGAATTCTGATCTATAAGATTTAATATAGCTGTCAAGAAACCTTTCCAAAGTGCACATCCATGAAACATTGTCTAAGGTGAGTCTCTTATTCTTACCTCTCTGAGTTTCAAATTCCTCTTTTATAAAAGATAAAGTCAAATGCTCTTTGCAGAATTATGTGATTAGATGCAAATATACGCAGAAACACTTAATTCAGGCCCCAACAAATGGCATTATTATTGCTATTAGTGTTGTCAATATCACAAAAGGAATTCAGGGTTCAGCCTCCTGGCTCCCTACCTGTGAATGTCTCCACAGTGGTTAGAATCAAGTGGTAGCAATTTAGAATTACAAGCCCCTGAGTCCCAGCCCCAAAGGTTCTAAGTTACTAGAAAGGTCTAGAAATCTCACTTTTGCCTGGGAAAGTAATGTCCCTAATGCCGCAAGATGGAGCGCCTCCACCTCCTGTTCTTACAGCTTTGAGGTACCTGGGTGCTGTCTCTATGGTCCTCCCTGGAAGCTTGCATTTCCCAGCAGTGCTTCCTTCAGCTGCCTGGAATGGGCTGTGAGCAAAGGCGTGGGCCTTTCTGTATCTCATCATCTTTATTTGTGAAACTGAGACAATAATTCCTACCTCACAGGGACAAATTGAGGCTTAACCTATGTAAAATAATTAGAAAGACTTTGGTACAAATAAGGTTAAATAAAGGTAAACTTATCATCACAGGAATCAACTTCCCATTCTTTAACTTTCTGCTGATGAAAGGATCATGAGCAAAATATTACAAAAAAGAAAGCGAGAGAAATTTTGTCTTCTCAAGCTTTGCAAATGAGCATCTTTGGTCTGTTTGCTCTGCTGAGAGAAATGTACACATTTCTTCTGCCGGGTCCGGCGCTGCAAATGGCAAAGCCTGCCAAGCAGATCCAGATTTACCTTACACAATGTTTCATGGATGTGCACTTTGGAAATGTTTCCTGATAGCTAAATTAAATCTTACAGATCAACATTCCATGCTTTCTACAGTGGAGAGAAGAGAATACACATTCATCTTCCCAGCCACTCTTGCAATCTAGTCATTTCTTCCACTGAACACTCTCACCTGCCCAAGTGCTCTGCACTGCTCATCTACCTGGAATCAGGACTCACTCTTGGTGCACCTGCTGCTGAGGAAAGAGGCCTCCTCTAATGACACAGCAGGACGCTCCCCCCAAGTCCCTCCAGCACCCAGGTGAGCCACTCTGACACTTCCTCAGTCCTGGTACCCTGTCTTTCATGGAGTCTAATCTCATTCTTCTCCTTTCCTCTGGTTCTAAGTGGAAGCAAAGGCAAAGAGATGGCTCTGAATACACAGGAGAGGGATAAGAACACTGGTCACAATGTCTACAATTTCCTAGCACGTGGCTACTAGTGAGATCCCTGGCAAATGCTTTTAAGGCCATGAAATGAAGGTTTCTCACCTTACATGTAAGGTACCTTACATGTAAAACCCAGTCATTACACAGAGGTTGCTACTATTGAAGTTGTACAAATGAGTAGGAGTGAAATATAGTATGATTTTTTTTTTTAAGAAAAAGAGGGAAAAGAAAAAACTTTGATGAGATCAGATCTGTAATCCCTTGATCTTTCTGAGAGGAGAGAGGCAGGATCTTTCTTTTCCTTGCTACCATTTTGTTCTTTTGATTTGAAACTTAAATTATTCCCTTGGTCCCCAAGGGAACTACTGTCTGCCCTGAGTGCCCCCACTCTTCCTACCTCTCTGAACAATGCTCAGAGCTAGAAGGACTTTGAAAATAATCTTGTCCAATCCTTCCTTTTGTTGAATACTGGGCCATGCTGAAAGAGTCTTAGGACTCAAGAGTCCTGGAACCAAGGAGGGCCCTGCTCACCCTCTACTCCTGTCTGCTCAGTTCAGCTTGCTCTGACTCACCCCTCCTGACTCACCAGGGCCTGGCCCACTTTTCAGCCTCAGTACAATAGCTCAGGAGGCAGCTACTCCACATCCTGTCTGCTTTGAAGTCAGGGACAACCCCACAGATCTCAGCCAAGAGTGTTCTTTCCCAGCAGCACTAAATAAGCCTCCCCTTTGTAGGCAATTCAGCCAGCCTATTTCCAACGAAGGAAAGGTCCCACTGTTGGTGACAGTTCCTTTCTCCTTCAGCACCTCCAGGGAGCCTACCATAAGTCTAACACACAATGGAAATAGGTCCTGAGCCCCACAGTATACAACCTCATCTAAAAGGCTTGCTGTTCCTTCCCCCGCACTGCCAAGGCCAGAACACCCTCTCTTTGCCTTCAGTCCCCACCCTACAGGGAAGGACTCCCACAGACAGTTTGGTGAACACACACAGTAGGCATACAGCCTGACTGGGCATCACAGGCTAGGGAAAGACTATAGCCAGTCACATCACTTTGGGACACAGCCCTGAACTCACCACCTCTCCCTCTCTCTGCCCACCTCCACTGCAGAGACTGATGGCTTATGAATATGCTTTGTTATAGTCCTTTGCTTCTAGAAACTCTGTTCTCATAATAAGCCAGTTTACTTTTTTCCCTACACTCAGTTCTTTATGTTGCCTAATCCCATTATATTCTTGAATTTTTATTGACTAATTTGATTTTCTTTTGTTAGGGGAAGGGGAGGCAAATAGGATTTCATTATTTTAAGTATAAGCTTCACTCTCATCTCAAGCTCTAAAACTGTCTCTGTCAAGGTTCATTTGATTCATTTTCTCCTCTCCAATCTGACTCATGCATGCCCCAATGTCAGTACTTGGAGGTTTTACTGATTTTGATTTTTGTTTGTGGGTTTTATGTTTTGTTTATTCCTTTTTGTGGGAGGAATGTTGATTTTAAATCAAGGAGTCCACCTGCATCTCCATTCCTAATACTGTCTGTGCCTGAAATTATACCTCCTTGAGAGTTTCAGGTATACTTCATAGTGCTATCGTCCTCATGTCCTCTTGTTATGGTTTGTGTCCAGTTGTCCCCCAAAGCCTCATGTAGTCATGGGGTGGGGACTTCTAGAGTTTGTGATCAACTCATGATCCACTGGGATTATGTGTGATTCAAGGCTGGGATTATGGGTCTTAGTACTGCTGGGATTATGGGTATGAGAACTTCCCCCAGTCTGGGGCAGAGAGCCTGAATGTAATATAAGAGACAGAGAGGCAGACTTTCTGTAGCTATTCCTCTTTCTTGTTGCTGTTCTGCCACTATGAACTGCTGCTCTCTGCTTTGTGAGTCTCTGTCTTGGAGCCAGCTGAATATGGACTGAAATCTCCAGTAACTGTGAGCTAAATAAACCTTTCCTTCCCTCATTTTCGGTGTTGGGTATTTGTCTCAGCAATGAGAGAAGAGTAACTAATACACCTCTCAATGGGGGAGCTGAGTTGTCTTCAACCTTTTCCACTTTTCTTTGCTTGATCACTCCTTCTTCTTTAAAGAGTGTCTCCTAAGAACTTAATTTTTGTGACTTCCAAAAACTTTATGTTACTCATAGATTTCAAAAAGAATTGGCATGGATTCTAGTCAAGATGGTACATGTATTGTAAATTCAAGATTCGAGGCTTTGTTTTGCTCTAAAAGCATTGCTGTGGCTTGAAAAATAGAAAAAAAGAAAATCAAAAGATAAGGCTCAGTGTCCTATAATCAAAAGAGAAACAAAAAGTGAAATACAAGAGCACTGGAGTCTGAACCCGGGTGAGTTTCAGCTCCTCTGGCATTATGGGTTCAGCAGAAGGGACAGAAGCAATGTCTCCTGTTGGACATTGTCTTAGTCATTTTCCTCATCACCCAGGCCCAGTACCAGACAACTGTAAAATAAACGAGGGGTGGTTTATGGGGGGGGTCACATTTGTATTCTGTGGTCATTTGGGTCCCAGCAGGACAGCACAGCAGATGCTGATAGCAGAGGAGATCAGCTGAAGCTGAGGGAGCTAGAGGGGCCAAGAAGGGAGATACGCCCTTCCCACTCATGCCCACAGAGATCTGCCTCTCCCTACCCCACTTCATAACCTAAAACCAGGTTTTGGTACAATCCCCCATAATCCAATTGCTTTTCAGAAGCTCCACCTTTGAGGGCATGAGACCTTCAGGAGACATCCAGACACAGACCCTAACAGGTGCACACGCATAGGCCTTCTGAAAACATAGCACCAGGAAGCCATATTTTGCACTACATCTCTTATCCCATTCTCTCCAAAACTACTGATTGAACCAAGAATGGGCACCTTCCCAAAGGCATCCAAACATAGCCTTTATAGGCATCAAGAATGAAAATTTTGGATTGGAGAGATAGCTCGATGGCATAACCTCCTACCTGGCAACTGTGAGGCCCTGAGTTCAGTCCCTATTACCGCATGCCACACTGGCCCCAAGCTGGGCATGGTGGCACATGTCCATAATACCAGCACTTTGGAGGCTGAGATAGGAGGATCACTACAAGTCGAACCACGCAGCAAGACCCTGTATCAAAATAAAAATGAATAAATAAAATGATTTCTACCAATAAATTGGTAGAAATAAAATAAATAAACACTCCTAGAAGAGTTGCCTCTGTAAGATTGTTGTGTCAATGAAACTGAATTAGAAAATATGTGGAGAAGTAAACAATCTTTAGTGGGAGCTGAGGTTGAAAGACCTTGAGGTAGGAAGGAAGCAAAATCTAGTGGGTCACAACCAAGTCAAAGCCATGGGAAACAAATACCCTACATCTTAGTCCATTTTGTATTGCCATAACAAAGTACCTGAAACCAAGTACTTTATAAAGAATAAAAGCTTATTTGGCTTGCTCTAGAGATTGGGAAGTCCAAGAACATGCATGGCACCAAGGTTTGGTGAGAGCTTTCTTGCTGAACTGTACTACAGCAGATGGCTTTACATAGGGACACAGAGCCAATGTGTTAGCTCAAGTTTCCCTTCTTTTTCTTATGAGGCCACCAGTGCTATCATGGACCCCATGACTTCATCGGGTGCTAATTACTTTCCAAAAGCCACACCTCCAAATACCATTAACATGTCAATTTGGGGATTAACTTTCCAAAACGTAAACTTTTTGAGGTATACATTGCACTTTGAGATTGCAAGACTATCTGCATTTGAGCAGAGATGTGTAATGGAGGATAAAGATACCACGTGGTAGCCGCAAGAGAAAACCAAACCAACAAAGATTTGCCAGATGAGAAAAGCAAAACTCTACTGCGCCTGCGGTTGAGATACAGCAATGAGCTCTGGAGCTCACTCTGCTCTCAGCCTCTGTGGCACTACACAGTGCTGTTATTCCTGTCTTTTCTGACACTATTACTTAGTTTCTCCCCAGATTCCAGAAAGCACAGCCAGGGTTGTCCTCAGCTCACATGGGTCTTTATAGCTGTTTTCTTTCCCCACTTCACTTACTCCTACTTCTTTAAAAGAGACTCAGCCCTACAACCAAGAAACCTAACTGCAACATAGACTAGGCCACATCATCCTCGCAGCAACCCTGTGAAACAGGATTAACTTTCCCATTTTACAAGTGAAGAAGTTAAAGCTACACAGTTTTACACAGTCAGATCACAAAGCTGCTAGGTGGATTGTTCATTTATTTTCCAGCCTTCTTCTGCCTTGCTGGCTGTGCAAGCTACATTTCCCAGATGGCCTTGCTAATCTGACTTCTGGTTCACCCAGAGATCCATGAGAAAGAAGTTAAAGAGCAAGATGAAGAGGAAGCCAAGTTTTTCCTCCCTCTGAATTTTGAGTAGCCTCTTCTTAGTGGCTTGCTCTTGCCCGGACCCTGTGAGCAGACTTTTTCCTGTTCCTGGCTCCTTGTAGTCCTAGGAGCTGAAGCATTTCCCTATTTTTGTTCATCTTTGGGTGGCCTCACTATCCTCTGGTTAGCATTTTACCCCTTTCAACCCATTTATAATTAGCTCTCCATGTTAATTTTTATCTGTTAATCAGCTCTACTTCCTGACTGATATGGTGGTCACTGTGGGGTTGAACAAAGATGTGGAGTCCCAGAACACACACTCTGAAAAGACCGGACTGTATTTGGCAATTAAATCACTGATGATGTTTTCAAAAGGGCAAGAAGCAGAGTCTTCCCACACCTGGTGTCCTCTCATCATGGCCATGAGTGGACTTTCGAATGCCTCGTTCCAAAGACCAAACTGGTACCAGGGGGTTTCTTTCTGAGGGCTGCCTCAGACATCACATCCCTTTATCCCATTCTGACCCTGCTCCTTGAATACTTAGAACCAGTATGGAAAGTCCTGTATTTCCTACCAGACAAGGAATTCCATGACCCTGAGCCTGAGGGCAGGTTGGACTCCCAGACTGTCCAATGGGCTTGCATAATTTGGAAGCAATAAATAATTGCTTTCTCGTGCTCATGGTTTCCAGCTCCTCTCTGGTTTCAGTTCTTGGAGGCACTGGCCTTCCGGAATAATCCATCCTACTTACACTACTCTTTCTTTCTCTCAGCTGTCTTCCTTCCTCCGTCCTTCCCTTCACTTGATTTCTAGGTTTTGAGTTATCTAAACTCCCAACTGGGCAGTGTCTCCTGGGGAAGATTGTGTATTAACATACCTGTGCAGATCATTCATTGTGATCCATGTCACCCCTGAGCCCCCCCCCCCTTCTGTTCCATGTTGCACTAAGGCCCAGCTTACTATTCTGTACTGAGTGTGCGGGCACCTGGAAGAAGCTAAATAACAGATTTTTCAAAATAGGAGGCTTTGGTGAAGGGAGCGGAAGATTGGCATCATCTTTCCTGAAAATTTAAAAAGAATGCCTTCTAAATTGTGAGTGTTTCCTGCACCTGATCTGAGGCTTGTGAATACAGAGTTTAGCCTATTCATCAAGGTGTATAATTTCAGGATTCAATTAACAAGCATATGATAGAAAGTGCATTAAACTCTTGAGGTTTGTACTATACAATATCCATACTACTGAAGAGCAACAGTCTGTATTTCATAGACCATAGTTGAACAATCTGTGCCATCATTTGTAAAAATAGCCAAGTCTTGTTATAAAAATAGGTGTTATCTTTGGCATCTTCTTCCTCACTCCCTCCAGTTACCACCTCCCACCACCCAGCTGTCTCTTAATTTTAAGAGTTTGTGTTTCCCCAAAAGAGTGAGTGGCTTCTCTGTTCTTTCCTTTTCTCTCTCTAAGGAAATCTCAAGATTCACAGAGACCAAAACGGGCAGCCATATGTCACAGAGAATAAAATTTCTCTTCCCAATCCCCATCCTCTGAGCTAAACAAGAAGGCAGACATTTTACTCAGACAGAAAGATGAGCTGCTGGAGGAAAGAGGGTCCCTCCACACACCCAGCCACACCTGCTGGAGCTAGTGCCTGCTCACCAGTCAGCTCTCGCAGAAGTGTGGCACCCTCAGAAAAATATTCTACCCGGGGCCCGAGTCAGGATCTTCTGCTCTGTATTCACTTAGAGCTGCTATCCTCTCCTTTACAGTAATTATCTCAGCTCCTAAACACATTCTCATCTACATCCTCTGGATAATGACTATCGACTCTAGGAGTCTGTAAGATCCATGAATATGTATGGCCCAAATTGTGTTTTAATAAAGTGGTGGGGGAAGGGAATCCTGCAGCAGATACATTTAGGAACTTGAATTAAACAAAAGTTAAGTGTTCTAGATACTTTTCTCACTACTGAGACAAAATACCTGCCATCCACAAGCCAGGAAAGGTTTATTTCAGCTCATAGTTTGTACACGTTTCAGTCCATAGTCAGCTGGCTCCAAGGCAGGATGATATAGAAGAGGGGCATCACAGAGGAAAAATGGTTCATGATATGGCAGTCGGAAGGCAGCTGCAGCAGCAAAAGCCCACCTATTTTCTGTTCATTATATCCCATCCAGGGTTTACAGACTTATGGATTCATGCCATCCATACCCAGAGCAGGATTTCCATTATCTCCAGTCTTAATCCCAGTACCATGCCATTAATCCACATTCACACACCTTAATTCAGGCACCTTTGAAACTCCCCACCTATGACCACATGAGGCTTCAAGGGGACATCGGGTTACAAGCCATTTAAGACAGTTTTACTGGAGGGCTGCTTTAGAATCTTTAAAGGGATAAAAGATATACTTAATTACCAACAAAAACCAAGCTATGTTAACTGTAGAACTTTTTTTATACCACACATTAACATTAGGAAGAACTAGTATTCTGTATTATAGTTTTAAAAAGCCAAGATAGAATGAAATGCAATTTGTATCTTTGGAGTGGTTATTCACAAGTGTTTAGATTATGAAGCTGTAGTGAAAAACTGACAGGGTTTCAGAGTGAAATATTCACACAGGAAGAGATCATAGGGAAAGGCTAAGTTTGAGGAAAAAACACCCAGAGTAGTGAGAAAGAAAACTGGGTCTTGGACTATGCAAGGATAGAGTTGTAAGTAAAGTAGAATCAATGCTAAACAAGAGCAAAAAGAGAAGCTGGTAATTTTCTCCTTCACACTTGATGTTTCTGAGTAAGAATCATTACGGTTATCTGCTGTCTGCCCAAGACAAAGTGGGAAGAATCACGGACCCTGTGTTTTCAGGTATGACTGAATGATACGGCCAATGTATTCAACCCAATATAAGGTTTACAAATGGTACCTTTCAGGTTCCATTATCAAGAAAAATCTAAATACACAAAAATATAGAATTTAAGCTCTGGATGAAATTATGAATGTCTTCAGTAAAGATTTGTCAGTATTTCTGTGAGCTACTGTTACACCTGAGAGGTGGAAATATTTATTAATATGCCTCAGGACTTCTTTTAATGTAAGAGAAGATACTATAAATAAATATACAAATAACCATTCCAAGTTTAGTGGCTAAGAAGGTAAGATTTGAGACCTTACTATACTGAAGATAGTTTTTGAGGGTCAGTCCAATGTGTAAAGATTTTCATTTTTACTTAATTCACAGCAAGGCACATGATTGCATGTGAACAACAGGAACTCAGAGTAGAGAATGTGTTTTGGAAATGTACTAACATTAAGTTTTCTACTTCAACCAATCAACTCAGATGACTATTTTACTGTAAGTTCTCAAAACAGTATCAGGTAAAAGTTCCCTTTTGGGTGTAAAAAAAGAGAACTAGAGACTTTCAAATGTTCGCATTTTGCTGAAAACAAACAATCCCTGACTTAAGACAGACAATGGGAATACAGACATGGTAGTACGAAAGGCAAAAGGCATGCTTAAAAACTTCAGCTTTCCTGGGGCTACTGTGCATGTGAACCCAGAAATCTACCTTCAGTTATTAGAAGAGGTTGAATTCCAAAGACTGACCACCATTTGCAGTGATTCTTAGATCTGATACGTGGATATGAAAGTAGAAATTATATAGGCTGGAAAAAGGAACGGTTACCAAAGATTGTTTTGAGCTCTATGTTCCAGAGATCAAGGCTACTTCATCAAGTTGTGAAAGCAGCAACCTATCCTAGGTGAGAAGGCACAGAAGGAATCATCTGGAATGGGAGACAGTGGGGGCCCCGTTGAGGAAGGGACGGCCGGCTGGGTTTGGTGCCTCAGTAGGAGCCCTGTCTGCTTTCTCAAGCAGCAATTCCCCATCTGCTTTTCCAGGTTCCCCAGCTCAGGGATTCCTTTACTGCTGCCTTTTGTGTGGGTCCAGCAATCTCTGCTTTGGTGACCAAAGATCCATGCTTTGCCTATTCAGCCCTTCAAAAGAACCACTCAGGCAGTTGGGGAGATAGCTCAGTGGTTTAAGCACCTGGCAAGGGCAAGGACCCAGGTTCAATCCCCAATACCATATGCTGTACCCATCGTGCTAGCCACCAACACCAGGCATGATGGCACATGCCTGTAATCCCAGAACTGGGGAGGCTGAGACATGAGGATCATTATGAGTCTGAGCTGCATAGTGAGCCTCTATACCAAATAAATAAATAATACATTTTTAAAAAAGAACTACCACTCAGGTTTCCTGGAATGTTTCAGAACATAAGAGCTCTGTACTGCCCTTCTCAGAAGTGTGTGCACATGTGGGCCCTCACGTATGTGTGTGCATGCGTGTGTGTGTGTACAGTATATGGGTGCTTGAGTTCTTTGGAGCAGCCTGTCGTATGAAGCTTTTGCTTTGTAAGGACACAACTGCACTCTCTTTCCTGAGGTGAAGGTAGAGACCAGTAAGTACCTCTCCTGCTACCCAAAGACTAAGAGCTCAGAGTTTGCTCCATGGCCAGAGCTGCCGTAGGACACGCTGGTCCTTCCAGAAGAGGCAGGCAAGATACCTTTTAGGATTCAGCCCTTTCAATAAGAGGTGGCTTTGGCTTCATCTTGATGGAAGTTTCTTTTTCTCTCTCACTCTGTCTCTCCTTCCATATGAAACAATAATTTGAGGTTTTGTTTTTTTTTTTGTCAGGGTCTCACTATGCAGCCCACATTCACAGCGATCCTCCTGCTTTCTGCCTCCCAAGGGCTGGGATTACAGGTGCGCGCCACCACGCCCGAACTCCATCGCCGGCTCAGCACACTCGAAGGCAGGGCAGCACGGCATGCGGAACCAGGAATTGAACCCTGGCCGCTGCGCTTACCTAAGCAAGCGCTTAGTCTGCTGAGCTATACCGCCAGCCCTTGAAACAATAATTTGATTTCCAGCATTATGGCTGACACTAAGACATCCTTGAGTATTTGCAATGGAAACCACATCCCTCCAACCCTGTGAATGTCTCTTTGAAGAAAGTCAAGTGTCTTTCTTCCTCCATTTAGGCTCTGCCTTGCTACATAACTCAAAAGGGGAAACTAAGTTTCCCCTTTTGAGTACTTCTTCCCTCCACTTAGTCTTTCTAACCCAAGCTGGAATCCACCACCAGCTGTGGTCAGAATTGTCCTTGTGGTTGCCCAAACTCCTTTCAGAGTCATCCTAGGCCTTTGGGACTGACATCTTTTCTACAGGACAGGTAACCACGGACACAGTCTCTTGATCTCAGCTCACAATCATTTTAGCTTTTTATATCTAAGCTGTCACTGAGCATAAAACTCATATCTCAACTAGACTCTATCCTACCAGAGTTGAGATTGGACAGCTTCCCTGCCATGGTACAATCCCAGAGACCTGAGGCCCCTAGCCTGTAGCTGACCCTGAACTTTCTTAGTATCATCAGGGATTTTGCTTAGTTCTAGGGTAAACAGTGATTCTTTTCCTTGTAGTTTTCCTTATTTTTTCAAGAAAATTTATTATCTTAGAGCCTACATCCTATTTCATTCAAAAGAACTTCATTACTTCCTTTAGGCATATGTACTCTTTCACCATGGCTTGTAATAATGAATAAAATAAAAGGAAAGAGAAACTGCAACGAACTTCTCATGTTTGAGAAGCAGCAGTGTGGAGACAGCTTCCATGTCTCTCATGTAGCATGGACCTATGGACCCTGAGGAGGAGAATGGTGACTGTGTGCCCCCCATTGGTGGGGTACAATGGTGGACTGACACTGAAAATGGTTTCCAGTCCTCCTTCCCCTTTCTTCACAACTCCAAACCCTACAGCACTTTGGGGACAATGGTGAATCAGGCCCCAGCTTCTGCGGCACTGCTTTCTGGGTCCAGCCTGGTGTCTGTCGTCTTTCTAGGTGCTGAGCAGAAGCAGCTTTGCCATTCTTGGTGAAGAGCTGCAAACATCTCATGTTATAGATGTCTTCCTCCTTCTCTCTTCTCCCATGGGTCCCTACTATGCACCAGAGAGTCCCATGAGAACCGGAAGTGAGATTCTTAGAGGGTATCTCACTTTTCCACTTACAATAATCCTCATGCTATCTTAATAAGTTTTCCAACATTTCAATTCATTTCATTTATCTCTTTCAGATAAGCTGGCAAAAAGGCCTTGGAGCCGTAGGAAAGATTGCTGCGGGGTACTGAGGGTTCCTCTCAGCTCACAGGTACACATGTTGTGAACACTTTTAGTTTTTCTGATCACTGGCTCCAGAAAAGTCTTTTCTGGGCCCCTTTCCCAACAAGTGACTACCCACAAGTACCTCTTCACAAGCTTCTGTAGCACTCTTAGCATGTGCGGCTACAAGAACTGTCTCGTTTTATATTTAGATTCAATCTCACTTATTTTAAAACTTTATTTCAATCTCATCTCCCCCCACCTTGCCTACTTCCACTTCCACCAGCCGGGCATGCTACTCATAGGTGACACTCACGGTTTTCATAGGGTCAGGCCTCACCGTCACTGACTCACTTTCCTCCAGGGCAGGGGCTGCATCTTCTTGGCAGATGCACAGTGTGACTCCCTTGCAGAGCTGGAAGTCCCTGGATGTAATCCAGAGATGCCTGCGGGGCAGCTCTTTGGCTCAAGCTTCTCCACTCCCTTTGAACTCTTTTCTTTGGACGCAGGGCCCTCCCTCTACACCTTCCAGGGTCCTCTCTGTTCTTCTGTTCTTCCCAAGCACAGGACTATTCACTGAACTAGGACTTCAGCAAACTTACTGTGCATAGCCCTGGTTTCACAATTCTGTGACAATAAAAACATCTCACACATCACCTTGTGGCTCTATACTGTGGATGACCTACACGGAGATGAAGCAGAAGCTTGGGGAAGTTAAACAACTTGTCCTACACTTAACCAAGAAAGCTTGGATTGAAATGCAAATCTTTCTGGTTCCAAAGCCATTGGTTTAGCCATGTTTGGTTTGGGGTGGAGTAGGCTATTCTAAGTGTGCTAATGATTTAAAGGAGACTTAACAACTCCCTGTCCTGGGAGTGTTAATGCTGGCCCACAGCACGAAGGCTGACTGGGGAAGTAGGGCCCTGGTCTGACCCACTGCAGTATCCCAGCAGCTTCCCTGGGAGCCCTTGGTCTGAGGGAGTTGGCCAACAGGCTGCCTGTCCTGGGGGAAAAGAAAAGGAGAAGGAATGACTGCCTTTTGTGCTTTTTTTTTCAATTTTAAAGAGAAAAAAAAAAATGAAAACAATGACACAAATTTTCAAAACAAGATAATAGAATAATGATTAGTATACTGTGTGTTGTTATCTTCAAAGTGCATGCTCAGGTTGCAAGATGTGGGCATGAGAAACTGATCAAACAGTATAAGCACAAACCTTTCTTTTCCATGGGCTAATGGGAGCTGAAGATAGGTCCCAAGGAAGAGGAAGAAGCAGGGAGCCCAGGTTGTCCATGCACATGAACGGTAAAAGCAGAGGGTCCTTCTGGTTTTGTTTTTCAGGTTATCCAAATGGTTCATAGTGCTTGGGCTGGTGGAGAAGTGGGTGAGGTCAGCCAGGACAGTAATGCTTCCTGGAAGCTGAACTTGGCAAACTGGTCACAAGACAGGGAGAAACAAATCCTTTCCCTCTAACCCAGTGCTCCTGAGAAGAGAGCTTCATAACCACAATTTCTGTACCCAAGAGGGCTGGCCAAATAGCTCAGCAGATTAAAGCACCTACAAGCAGGTGCAAGAGCCAGGAGTTTGATCCCTGGGTCTGTAGTTCTGGCCCCATCCCTGGGATACCCTGAGATGGCAACTGAGACCAGGCGTGGTGGTGCGTGCCTGTAATCCCAGCTCTTGGGAGTCTGTAAATGGGCAGATCACACAAGTCTGGTGTAGTAGTGAGATGCTGAACCCCTGTAGACGCTTCCCTAAAATCCAAAAAAAAAAAAAAAAAAAAAAAAAAAACAGAAAAAAAAAAAAACAGAATCAGGACTGTAATCCTGGTAACCAGGTTGCCAAAACAAGCGTTCTACTCACTGCTTCACCTGGCTACCTCCTCTACTATCTCTTAGGCTCCATTTGGGAAGGATGTGAGTGATAGTGAAAGAAATGACACGTGAAAGCACCTGGAGAGTACATCTCAATAGATGCAAGGAAATATCAGTATTAAATGTGGGATGATTTATTGCATTGTTCTTTCCTGTGGTGACTAATCATTTTAATTTCCAGCTCCCTCAGAGTTGACCAGTAAGGTAGGACAAATGTACACTCCAGTTAGACAGGAATGCTTAGATTGGAGCATGGTAAAGAAAGGTTGCAGGGAAATTATAGACAAAGACCTTCCCCCAGTTGTCTTCTGATAGTAAAGTAGTCTGTGAAATGATGTGGGGAAGAAATCTGGGTCCTTTGATGGGGAACTCTCAGAAACAGTTCCATGAAGGCAAATATTTTCTAAGAAGGAGGAAGAGGAGGAGGAAAAGGATAAGGAGGAGGAGAAGGAGAAGGAGAAGGGGAAGGGGAAGAAGAAAGAAGGAGGAGGAGGAGGAGGAGAAGAAAGAAGAAGAAGAAGAAGAAGAAGAAGAAGAAGAAGAAGAAGAAGAAGAAGAAGAAGAAGAAGAAGAAGAAGAAGAAGAAAGAAGAAGAAGAAGAAGGAAGAAGATATCTGTTTGTAGATAGCACCCACCCAGCCAAAAAGGCATATTTGTCCAGGATAAATGAAAGCTTCAAGAAGAATTTCTCTCACTCTAGTCTAAAAGTTTGGCCTAATTTGGGGTCATGTGGGAAAAAGAACTGCATTAAACCAAAAGGAAAGCTCTGAGTCAGAGAAAACTCCTTTTCACTTTCCCCAGAATCTTCAGCCAGCTGAGAAAGGAAGCAACACTGTGGCAGTGAAAGACCTTTTAAGGAGAAACCCGGCCAGTCACCATCCAACTGTAGAATACGTTCTGTTAAGAAGAGCTCCAACATATGCGTTTGGGAGTGACTATCTAAATGTGACCCCTAGTGTCCAACTTGGGTGCACTCACAGAGGAAAGGCAAAGTGAGCTGAGCTGAAAACCAAATAGCCATAGGCTATTTGAGCTTGTAGGATCACAAAACTTTTAGTCTTGTCTTGCAATTGTCTCATTAAGGCTGGGAGTGCTTAGGGGACTTGTTGAGGGCCTCACACTTATCAGCAGAGCTCAGGTCCCCTAAACCACACGTTCTGTTCTCTGAGAATAATTTCCATAAAATGCCATTGGTTACAGGATCTACCTATGGAAAAACATGAGAACTAGAGTCGATTTCACATGGGCCAAATTATAAAGTGGGTGCTGACATCTGAAACTATGCTAATCAGGAACAGAATTTTAAATTGTTCCTGTGATAAAGAGCTAAAATGATTAAAAACCTTTCCATATTTTTCTCCTTTATTTACCACACATTTAAATAGTAGATTATGCCATTTGTTCTCAGCCCCAGGCTCATAGTGATCTTCAAAGGAAAGAAATTCTATCATGGAACTTCATTAGTTGGTCAGAATGGAAGTCAGATGGACCGCATCTCCCAAGAGTCCCAGCTATAAGTGTGGTGTCAGCAGCTGTTCTATTCCATCCATTTCCTGCACTTCTGCTCGTTACCTGCCTAGTGACACCAGAGGACACTGCATCCTCAAACATACTGGTCCTTCTACAGATGCAGACAGCCTAACATCAGCTGGATTCTCACTAACATCCCAAAGAGTTGGGTCTCTTACTCTCCTGCTGTTGTGTTCAAGTTCCCATTCATTTCTTGATCCTTTTAGTAAAATGATCTTACCCTCCCCTCTGCCAACTCCAATGGAAAAAATCAAGTTCATTGTTTTTCACTTGAAAATACCTATCTTCTCTCATTTCTAAAAGAAAGAAAAATGTTCTTTTTCTTCTCCAGGATATCTATCCATCAATTTTCAATATTCTTTTCTTCATTTCTATTTTCTCTTCTCTTTCCATCTTCTCTTTCCTATCTATAAAAATACCTAAATTTCCATGAAACCTAAAGATGAATATTTTAACTAAGTCCTCTCAATCTAAATCAATTTATACTCTTCCATTTACTTCCAGATTTGGCTAATGGCACATACTTGCTACTTCCTGCACTCTTAGCAATATTGATTTTGTTCCAGTAGACTCCTGAAATAATTTTTTATAAAAAATTCAAAATAATCAAAATGTTGGCTGTTAGACATTGTGTCTTATTTTTAGTGTTTGTGTTTCCTTCTGTCCTTTGTTTTTATATACATTGCCACAGACTTTTATTCATTCAAGAAATACTTACTAAACCTCTACTCTGGAAAAGCCTGAGCTGAGTCCTAGAGGGAATAAAGATGAGAGATAACATGCCAATGGCTTACAAAGTAGTAAGGGAAATAAACAGAGAATTATATCAAGTGAGTGTTTTTTCCTCCAACCTCATCAATTTGGCTATGTAATTTAGTATTTTTCACATAATTTGTACATACAACTTATTACCAAGTCAAAACGTAAGTTCCTTGAGTGAAGAGCCTCTGTCCACAGTGAGGCCCTGCATTGGGCCTTGCTTGGGAAGTCTTTGTGTTCATTATCTCTGACATGGCCCTAGAGGTTCCAGCCTCCTGGTATTCATAACTGTATTAATCTTTTCCATATTTAATAGTCCTAGCCTGTGAAACCAATAGGATATTAAGGAAGTGATAGTTTGAGACTTTGGAGGCTGGGTTCTAGAAGACATTACGACTTCATTTCACTCTGTCCTGGATCACTCCCGGGGAACTGGCTATTACAACACTCGTTTCCTATGACACAGGACTTCTACCAATAGGCAAGCATACTGTCTTGGTAATCCTTCCTCTAGTCTTAGCCAAATTTTCTGATGATTCCAGCCTTAGTTGACATCTTGACTGCAACGTTATAATAGAACATGAGTCAGCCTTCCAGTTAAACTATTATCAAATTCCTGACTCACAGAAATTGGGTGAGATGGTATCTATTTCTTGTCTAATACTAAGTTTTCTAACACCTCATTTTGAAACAGTAGATAGCTAGTTTGGTTGGGGGGCGGTGCTGACTGAAACTGCAATCGCATTGTTGCAACAAAACCCTAACATGGGAGAGGCTTTGGAACTGGGAAGCAGACAGAACTAGTAAAGGGAGTCAGAGAAGCCTGGAAGGTCTGCGGAAGATTGGGAGCCTTTGAGGAAGTTGTAAGTGAAAGCACAAAGAAAAGAAGGACAATGTTTTTGAAAACTAGAGGAACATGAATGAGAGGTATGTGCCACCATGCATTGATTTTGTTGTTTTACTTCTATCAAACCAAACAGTGTGGTGGAGGAATTAGCTTCTGAACTCAAAAGCTGTGAAGTCAAGCCCACATTTGACTACAAGTTTTCCTGAGAAATGGCATCAGTAGTTGGGTTTTCTTCTCTCAAATGAGAAGGCAGCCAGGAGGCAGCTGCAAGGCTGCACGTAACTCCAGGAAGATAGCAGATCATACTCCAGACAAGAAGAAGGGGAAGGGTCAGAGGGCAGAAGGCAGCATGGCCATCTAGTTGCATCTGTCCCTTTCCAGACACTGTCCCCAGAAATTCCTGCTCATATCTTCCTGGCCCAAACTGGCCATGTGACTTCCACTACCTATGAAAGAGTTTGACAGAGTAAATTTCTGTTTCTTCACCTTATCCATGAAGGAAGGCAAGGAGGAGGGAAGTGTGGGTGCACTGGGCCCAACATATCCTGGACGACAGGAGAACCTGGGGGACTGTGACCATACCCTTGACTACAGGAGGCCCTGCAAGAATCTGTGAGCCTATTCTTCTGCCTCTAACAAGAGTATTCTCCAGACATAACTATCTATTTCAGCATGTAGCAAATATTGGAGTACAGAAAAGGATGTGTTCCCCTTTACCCCTTTATAGAACAAAACAGCAAGATTCAACTTTTAGGAAACAAATCCCACCAGGGAAGTCTCTTCACTTGGGGCCAATCTGTGGCCTCAGCAGCAAAAGTGATTATTTTTCTTAATTGCTACTGCTTTGCATCTTGCTTTATGAGCCATCAGACTCTTAATTTAGCTGATGACTTCCCACAATCATTTTAGATTTATCTTGTACCTAATCTACTTAACATAGTTCAACCTGTGTACATTAATCAGAGGCCCCAAATCTCTTAATAAGCTCAATATTTTATAGTGAACACTACCCCAAAGAAGGCTTTATGAAAATGATGACAAAGCACAGGGTCTGTAGCTTTCAGAATCAATAAGTTAACAACTAACAAATTAAATAACTCCTGAACTTGGCTTTCACTATAGGCATTGTGCTGCAGATATGTGAAGGAGCATTTGGAAATGGAGCTGGTTCTTAGTAGGAACTTCCATTAACCTAGCAGTCCGGTGCAGGAAAACTTCTGCATTGTTAACAGTAATGATTAAAGAACATGAACCATTCAATAATTAAAATGATGCTGGCTTTTCCTTCTTTTCTTCAGTAATTTCTCTTGAGAGGAAACTGTTTCGGTTTTCATGCTTCTACTAGCCCTGACTTTTGATACCAGTGAGACAAAATGACATTGACAGAAAATGCCCTTTTGAGCCATGTCTTTCCGTACACCAGGTACATCGAGACATCCTGTGTCATTCACAAGCCAAGACCGGAAACATGAGTGTAGAGGAACACAGGGCAGCCCAATGGCTGATACCTCACTTAGAAGTGCAAATACCTGTCCATTATAAGCCTCTATGTGTGTGGCTACTCCCAGCATCTAAAAAGCGCTCTATAGTACCCACCCCACCCTGAGGCATGTTGAGATGGCATGATGGTGCGCTCCACAGTTTGGGAGGCTGAAAACCGGAGAATCACTACAAGTCCGATCTACCTTGTGAGACCTTGTAAATCCTGTATCAAATAAAATAAAATAAAAAAGTGCTCTGCAAAAATCTAGGAAGTAACAGAATGTTTCTTGAATAAATAAATGATTTTCACAATGGTAAAAGGTCTAAGAGCAGAGGGTGAGAAGAGACAAAATATGTGGCATGGGGGAGGCTGCCCACAGACGCTTGCGTAAAAGCCTGAGGTTCTTCTGTTTCTTCCAGGCAGAGAAGGGAAGTAGGAAAAGGCTGGGATTAAGACAAGCAAGAGGCAGGAAGTGGGAAGAGCAATCCAAGCTAAGGCTCGAGTCCAGAAGACAGAGTATGGAGAAGGATCTGAAAAGCTTCCAAGGAAGAAGAGAGAGGAGTGGGAACATCTGAAAGAGTCAGAAGAAGCTAACGGCCCTGGGTTCTGAGCTTCTGTGCCCTCATCCCGCAAACAAGAACAAGAATACTTGACCTGCTTATTTGAAAGAAGTTCTGAGGATGTGACAAAATGATATGTATGGAAGAAACTGCCTTTAAATCTTTAAGACATTGTGGAAAAAAAAGACATTGTGTTAATATAAAATTTGGGAGGGCCATTCAAATAGCTCAGCTGATTAAAGTGCCTGCAAGCAGGTTCAGGGGCTGAAGGGGGAGTTGATCCCCCCACCCCCCACCCCTCCGGTGCACTGAGCCAATGATTGAGACTGGGCATGGTGGCAAGTGCCTGTAATTCCAGCTTTTGGTGTTACAAGCTGCCAAGTTAGATAGAAATATTCTAGGCAGTCAGACAGGGCCAGGCCCTCAAAGAGACAAGATGGAAGGCAAGGTGACTTTGCAACTGGGAAGACAGACACACCAGTATGGACCAGACCTCAAGACCAAGACAAAAGAGGAAACAAATACAGCTACATACTTCCTAGGGAGGGGCATCAGGGATTGATATTCTAAATAGATATGAATTACCTTGAAAGAGCCTAAATGTATCACAATTCCAACACCCAACAGGAAGAGACTCTGTCCCATATCCATGCCTGCTTGCTATGTGACTGGCTTCCCCATTTGGTACTAGATTTAATCAATTTTACCTGAGCAATGGTGCTTGTGATCTCATTGGTTAACCGTAGTTTTGTCCCACCTCATGCTCACTTAAGCGAGTTCCCATGTCTTCTCTACCACTTGAGACCCTCCTCACCACAGGGTTTTCCTCTATAAAAGTCCCTGGAAGAGACAGCTTCCCAGGGATCACCTACTCGACCTCTTTCCTGTCCCTCTCTCAGACAGGAGCTTTCTTTCCCTCAATAAATAGATTCTGCTCATAACCTCTGTTTGTTCCTAAAATTCATTCTTCAGTTTTAGAAAACACAAACTTGTCCCAGCTACCTTTTAGGTTGGGAGATCGGTTTCTCTCCCTGTGTCCTTTGGAGGTTTCCCTATAGTATTGGGAGACTGTAAATAGGCAGATCATTAACGTCCAATCTAGTAATGAGACCCTGAATACCCTGTAGACCCTTCCCTAAAATACAAAAAAAAAAAAAAAAAAAAAAGTTTAGAGCCCTGACATAAGGGAGCAGGGATCTTTACTCCCCGTGACAGTGAGGTAGGCACACAGAGACTCCATCAAGGTACTGTGCGCATGGATGCCCACAGCCAGTTGCCTAAAGGGAGTCCCAGATCCTCTGCGTGTCCCAGGGCACTGTTTTGCCTGCAAGGTTTTCACACAGTGTGATCTCTTCTCACCAGCAAGAGTTCCTGAGTAGAAGGTTCCCACGAACCCAGATGTCAGGGAGTTTACCAGGCCTACGCAGAGCGCTAGCAGAGCCACAGAGCCAGGTCAAGAGCTCCTGCCTTTTGCCCCTCCTTTAACACTCTAGCTGCTCTGAGGAAGCTCTCTGCAGGCTGTAGACCCAATTAAGTCACTGAGCAAGACCCAGGAGGGATAGTCCTAAGGGCAGCTTGCACAGGGACCACAAGGACACTGCATCTCCTCTAAATTGGCTTTCAACAGCAAATCCATGTATTTTTCTGGGGTTGGAAAAGTGGTGTCTGTGGCCTTTCTGTTGAGTTCTGCATGGGGGTGGACAACCGGAGGATTTCACGATGAGCAGCCCACCCGAACTCCACAATGGAAGAGCCAGGCCTGGCTTAAGTAGTTCGATAGCAGGGTCCCATCTGCCATGAGGTTAGCTGCTCTGCCCTAGAAAATCTCTCTCTCCCTCTCCCTCTCTTTCTCTCCCACTCCCTCTCCTTCTCTCTCTCCTTCTCCCTCTCCCTCTCTCTCTCCTTCTCCTTCTCCCTCTCCCTTTCCTTCTCTCTCCCTCTCCCTCTCTCTCTCCTTCTCTTTCCCTCTCCCTC
>PVKA01032076.1:0-25657 GCA_004027165.1 Ctenomys sociabilis
TCTCTGACAGGACTAAACAAAAAAAGAGGCTACAAAGGAAGGATCATTTTGTATTTGTATATACAGAATAGTTAGGACAGATATACAGCTACTTTATTTTTATTTTTTTTTTCCATTTATTTTTATTTTATTAAAATACAAATGTCAATCAGTTTCAAGACACCTTAACCATACAGAGTCGATGAATTAATACATTGCAAACTGTTTTCATAACGTTTTGGTACTTTAGCTTAACTCAATGAGAAGATTTGTACTAATAGTGTTTGAACAGGATATCCTGTCTGATTATTGTATTATGGATAACCACTAAGAAGATAACAATGTAAAATGTATTAATTAAAATAAAATAAAAAATATTCACAAGTAATGAGTTCCATAATCTGTCAGGGCCACAGTCAAACTAAATTTGAATTGAATTGGAAATTTCACCTTTTAAATTAAGTGAGGCTGAATACTTCTTAATTGTCTCAATTGCTCTACTTTACATACTATAATTTAAGAAGAAAACATCCAACTTACATTCTTAAAGTCATGTACTTCCAATGTTTCTTCAGTGCCATTTCCACTTCTGAATATTTCAGTTTTGATCATGGGATCAATTTCCATGTAAATTTTCTTCTTTTCTCCATTGCTATAGAAAGTGTGCTCCATGTCATAGGTCTGGGAGAGCATAAGAAAATAGGCTCTGACATACTCATTGTGCCCCATTCATAAAATGCTTTAATTGGGTACTATATGGAGCACCTTTTTTTTCTGAAGCCTTTGTAGTGAGGTATTGTCTCAGCTTGCTACTAGAAATTTGTGGAAAATTGAGAATAAAGTGATGTAGGAATGATAAGACACTTTGAGAGCCAATATTTTGTAGTAAAGCCAACGTTCTGAGCTAATTACTAAGAATTCCAACAGTTTTCTTGGCAGCCTGGATTAAATATAAAATGATATTCTGAAAAACAGCATGTAAAGTATTTTTCTCATGTGTTAAGCCAAAGTAACACCTACAACCTATGCTTTTTTTTTTAAAGCTACCACTTCTTTTTAAGTACTCTATAATAAATACCTTATTTCTCTCCTCTGCATTAAATTTATTAGAACTCAGAAAGAGATTTCAATATGTTTAGAGTAGTTAGGGCCCGGGAAGGTAGCTCAGTAGAATAAGTGTCTGCCTGGAAAGTGCAGGATACTGAATTCAATCCTAGGTACCACAAAAATAAATAAATAAGCAGTTAGGTGTTACTCCCTATCAGTCTACCTATGTAGGGCTTTAATATTGCTTTGGCAGTCTTGAGTCTGTCCATTTTAGAATCCAAAGAGTTCTCTATGATAAATACTACATAAAAGGACTTACCCTGTTCATATTTGATTCCTTTTACTCTTTAAGCTTCAGGAAATATTTATTGCTTTTCCTTAATCTTCTGTTTTATGGACTAACCAACTCTACTCTGTTTATTCCAGGCTGCTGTTTTCTAAACCTTATTGAATTGTTTTCAAGTTCTCTGGAATCTCTTATACACACCTTGGCAACTCTGTGAAGTGCCATGCAGTAAGTAGCAAGAGGCTGCTCAATGGGACTGCCCTGGAAAGTGTGTTTATTAGGTCCTCCCAGAGCGGTTGAAACAAAACTTTAGACTTCCTTTTGCCCTCAAACAGAGATAATGCTCTTTGTAAAGACCAGGATGACCATTACTATAAAATTTAAGAGTAAGCACATAATCTATAACTTAGGACATATTTGTAGCTAAAAGTAAACAACAAGTCTAAAGGAGTTTGCTACCTGTCACAATCTAGGCCAGACTTGCTGGTGCTATTTGGATGTCTTTCTTCTGTTTGTTGTTAGGAGGTCTTTATCTATTAAGTTTCTTCATATCCACTTGTCCCTGTGAAAGAAGTTTGGAAATCTAAAAGCCTGAAAAAGCAAGTTGTCTACAGAGCCAGAGTTGCTTTATAATGATGCATTTTCCAGTGACAGCTTTATAAAGCTTCCACGGGGTTGCATTGTTTTTTAGTGTCTGTTTATTTCTGTGACAGCATATTAGTTTAACCTGGTCAAATTTTCCTCAACACCAGTAGAAAAACAAGTTGGAAAGCTTTGTAGAAATGTTTGTTATTTCAAAAGTGAAAAGTTTAATGTAGCTGCTGACTAGAAAAACAGAGGCAATGAGATTTACATCTTTGTATCTGTGAAGAGCATTGTACATGGTTGGCAAGTAAGTATTTTTTGAGTAAGTTTTCTTCACTAATTACACAGATTTTTCTTCCTAAGGAAAAATTCTGAATATTGCCAGGATCTTTTGAGAGATAATTTTAAAAGGGAAAAAGAGAGATAAGCTCTTTCTCAAATGAGAGGGGATGAATAAATGTGGGGTAAAGAGGACCAGAAAAGGTAATGGAAAAGGAATTAAGATGTGTTATGTACATGTACCCA
Organism: Ctenomys sociabilis; assembly: GCA_004027165.1. Lineage (NCBI taxonomy): Eukaryota > Metazoa > Chordata > Mammalia > Rodentia > Ctenomyidae > Ctenomys > Ctenomys sociabilis. The sequence continues at coordinate 2,423 of PVKA01032076.1, forward strand.
CTTCACACAAAGAATATAAACATGATGCACTACAAACATGTACTAATAAAAAATAAATTTTAAAAAAGTGAAGGAAAACTGTATTAACATCCTTCTGGAACTACTAAGTTAATTCTGAAAGTCTGACATGGTTTGTGACAGGTAGTAAGTTCCTTCAGGCATGTTGTTTACTTGTGTGTATAAATATATTCTCAGTTCTAACTCTGGAGTCAGCTGGAGATGAGAAATTGGTACCTATAGCAAAAAACTGAGCTTTTATTCAGTCTGCCCAAAGCAGAGGACAGAGGTAACTCTGTTAGATCCAGTGTTGTCAGGTCTCCCAACAGGATTTCGTTTCCTTAGAAATACTATCCATTGTTGAGAAAAATGTTGATGCTGCTAGCCATTGAGTGTTGGGAGAGTGTTTATTTTATACATAGAAACACTGATAGATTGTTGCTCAGAAAAATTAGATTAGAGTCTAGAAGATGTTGGACTGCTGCCTACCTGGGCAGAAGAAAAAGGGCAGGCTGTATATTCAATCATTGGTAGAAGACTATGGAACCACATTCGTGATATTTAAACTGTTCAGTGTACTTTTGTGGAATGAGTTTTCCTGCATTATTGGCAAGGTGCTTTACTTGGACACCATGCTAAATGAAAACTATTGGAAACTGCCAAGCTCAGCAGATCTTGATTATTTTCAACATTCCTGCAGAACTTTTTCTCTTTTCTTTCTTGTTTGTGAGAAAGGATTCATTTTGATTGTTTCCATTAACTAAATTTTTGGTTTTATGTTAAAAATGATATGTTGCTAAGTAGATTGGGATCACAATGACTTCATATATGTGTGACTCCTTCAGGGACAAGAATGGGAAGCCATATATATATATATATATATATATATATATATATATATATATATATATATATATATATATATATATATATATATATATATATATATATCCAGATGGAATTTCACTGTGAAAGACAACAGTTTGGAACAGATTGTCCTTTGTCTAGGAAGATTAGGAAGATGATGCCAATCATTCACGTTGGACTGTGCTGGGGTGAGTATGAGCAAGTCCAGACATACTGTCTCACTCCAATCCCTGAGGAGTACAGTGCTCAAGTAATGGCTATGTGAGCTTCACCAGCTCTTTGGAAGACTGAGCTTATACCTTTGGCATCAGAAGTACTTTGCTTTTTACTAAGCTTTCCATCTAAGGGCTTCAGGATCCTTCTGGTGGTGAAGAATAAGTAGGTTTGTTCTCTTTAGGAAAAACTAAAGCAGAGACAGGATGGCTAGTCTGAGCAAGGCATAGGTGGGTTTATAAGCAGCTCATCTAAGACTCAATTCCAACTCAGGTTTATTCCAGGAAGGAAAGCACATGAAGAGTATGCTACAACCAAATTGGCAAATATTTGCAGGAAAATTTAATCTTTGTGCTTCCCTTTTCTGGTATATTTTCATATCTTGTTCGCTCTGTATCTTTAGAGTCTTTTGCAGGCTTTTTCCATTTCCATCTTAGTTTTCTTCTTCATTTTTTGGACACAGTAACCAACATCCACAAATTAAAGAAGAGTTTTATTATGGCTTATAGTTTGTAGAGGTTTCAGTCCACAGTTGCTTGGTTCTAAAACAGAATGGCTTGGCTGAGGAGAAAATGCTCATAGCATAGCAGCAGCAGCAGCAAGATCAAGGGAGGAAAAAGAGAGCTATATCCTTCTAAGCCATACATGCCTCTTATGACTCACCTCCTCCCATTAGACTTCACTTTCCAACATCACATTTTAGGTATAGACATATCAGTGGACTAATATGCTAATTAGTATCATGCACCCATGATGATGCAATCACTTCCGAAAAACTCCATCCATGACAGCATGAGGCTTTGAAGGGACGTCTACTCTTTTTTTTGCAAAACCAGGGATTGAACTCATGCCCTTGCACTTGCCAGGGAAGCGCTTATTCCACTGAGCCATCTCCCTGGCCCCTTGGGACGTCTAGATATAAACAATAACATTCCACTACTGGGCTCCAAATGATTTGTGTGCATCTTTTTATGAAAAAAAATGCATTTTTTTTTTAGTTCATCTCTAAGAGTTGCCATAGTCCTAATAGTTTCAGCACTGCTGAAAAGACAAAGTCCAACGTCTCCTCTGAGATTTAAAGCCAGCTATTAACTGTGAGCCCCAGTAAAAATTAAACACAGCTGACATACAGACATACACTGCGTGCCCTACCAGGCTTTCTTCTGAAACTTGGGTAAAAGCCTTTCTTATCGCACAACTCTTGCATTCTGCCTGGATGTAAAACCAGTACTGCATAGATGATAACCAGATCTGCCTCTGGCTAGAGTAGTAGATGTGTTTCCATCTATTATGGCTATAGCAGTCACTGAGTGTCTGGGTGGCTAGGAATTGAATCCCGAGGGACAAATTCCTATGTCAATGACAAATCTCATGGATGCTTGAGCTGGAGCTATCTTCTTAAAGCAGGGTTGCACTTTTGATATTTTGAGTCTGGCAAGGACCTGAGCCTTAGTGATTCTTCAAATTCCCTCAAGGAATTTTTCCTATTGTCCTTGTTATAACATGATATGCTTGTTTTCTTTTAAATGGTAACTTTTAGCAGCTAAACTCTACTCCATATTTGCATGCCCAGCTTTATAGGAGCTGCCTTTCTGGTAAAACTCAAAACTTTTAAAATCATATATGTGTGTCTTTTACTTTTGATTCTAAATATAGAGCTGACTAAAAGTCTGCAATAGTTGCCACGCCACTGCCTCAACATCAGATTGCCTCAAAATTTTTCCTACCGAATATATTAGTCCATCATCCTTACTGCTAATTTCTTACAATATCTTAGGATAGGAGCAAAATGTAGACAGATTTTCTGCCAGAGAATAACTCATACCACCTAGTGTCCAAGTCCCAATGCAGTCCTTGCTCCCGATTGAGACCTCTGGAGCCTGATCTTCATTTTTATCAGCATTCTGGTCTTCTAGGTTCTGACCAGAATTACCCACCAAACTTGGTTTGCAGCATGCTAGGGCTGCTTCATAACCCAGTATCTCCAACCTTCCCAAACTCATCCCTCAAACCAGCTCCAAAGGCTACTGAACAATATTATCAGGTAGTCACAGCAACAGCACCCTTTCTCTGGTACCAAAATCTGTCTGAGTTATGTTCCTTGTTGTTAGCACATAATACTCAACACCCACAAACAAATGGAGAAGAAGTTTATTACAGCTCACAGTTTGTAGAATTTGAAGTCCATAGTCAGCTGGCCTCAGGGCTAGGCAACATGGCAGAGCAGAAAGAGCTCATGGAATGGCAGCAGAAGCAGTAAGGAGGGAGACAGCTATATGCTTTAAGGTGATGGCCTTGTGACCCACTTTCTCCCACCAGGCTTCATTTTTCAGCATCACATTTAGGTATAAGCATATTAGTGAACTAATCCACTAATGATTATCATTCTTCCCTGATATAGTTGAAGTAGGAGACTAGGATGTGGCAAAGTTGGCTGCATGACCTGTTTATTATAAAGTCAGGACATCTGCACAGATTAGTTCACAAAGCCTTGCACATGGACTTCTTGAGAGAACTGGAGCAGGTTTTCAGTAGAATGGTCTAGACTTGCTGTCAGTCTGAGAAATATGTGACAGAAAGAGGACACTTGACTTTAAGCTCTTTGCTACTGTGTTCTTTCACAGTAGTTCATTCTTGTGCTGTAGTGTATATGGGTTTTCTTACTTTTCCTTGGCCCAAACTCTGAGGAGCATGTTTCTTTTCCTACCTTTAATAAATATAAAACCATACTACCACTTTTGTTTTCTGTGACCAATTATTTGCTCAGAATGGATAGAATTTAGAAACCACTTCTAGAAAGAGACTGCAGCACCCTAAAACCTAGTAATACAATGAACTTCCAAAATACCCCCCTACAAAAGCATGAGACTATGGGAAGATATCTCATCATAAACCATAACACATTTGTCTCTGTCTCTTGTATAGATTTTGAGGAATCTCATTGGTGCTTTAAGTAACCTTAAGTAAGAAAAAAGTAAATTTGAGAAATGATTACATTAGATATTAACAACAGATGTTTGTTCTTTTAAAAAGTTGAGTGCAATATTTTCTTTAGACTAATGAAATACTAATGGAGGATTTTAGGGAGAGTGACACAAGGAATCAGAGATATTTAGGGGAATATGTATCTTTCATATATAGCTCAAATAAATTCTTGCTCCATTTATGCATAAAGCTGGTTCCATTCACACATAAGGGCCAGAATGTTGGAACAGCAAAGGAAAGCCAAAGGCATGGAATACAAATTAGAAGGGAAAATGAGATGATGTGTGGTTAAATGTTGGCAGTAAGAAGACTACAGTGACAAAATATTGAGACAATACAAACTTGTTTCTTTTCACTGCCTAGAAATTTAGTCCGTAGTCCAGTTAAATCCTACACTCAGGCAGCAAATGAGCCCTAAAATCCTCTTTTCAATTTTCTATTTCCTTGCCTCTTTGTGAGGATCTCTGAGATCAGAAAGGCAAACTTTTTATGAAGAATTAAGATGCTTTAGACTTCAATGTGATGGATTTGGTTTAGGGGCAAATGGCTTTAGCCTGTCCTGACAGTGATTTGAGGACATTTGGCTTCGTTTGTTTTTGAAAGCTTGTGATTGACATAGCTGCTGTTCTCTCCACCTTTATCCTTTGCTGTGTGTTTATAAGATACAAGTTCCAAAGGTGAAATACATGTCCTGAATAGCTCGCTACCAGGTGTTACGCTGGTAGGATGGGGAAGAAAGGCACAGTGCCATATTATTATTGACCTAGCCTGTAGGAGTTAAAGGACCACCAGATATTTCTTTACCAACACATAGCAGATATACTTTCTTATTTAAAACTGAACTTCTGCATCTTCAATCACCTGTTCTCAGCCCCCCCAAAAAAAGTGGCTTAAGCAGCCAGAAATTTCTCTTTTTCAACAGTAAAAAACTATTTCTTTTATTTGTAATCTTGGCTTACTGGAAAGTTTTCCCTACCCAGAATCCCCACCCCTGGTTCTTAAATGTTGCTGAAAAGTAGTGATAGAAAGAATACGCAGACCAGGTTCAAGTCCTAATCTGGACTCAGCCACACAAAAGCTGTGTGACTTTGACCAAGTCTGTGCACAAGGGATCAGTTCTTATTTTTATGCCCCACCTCTTTCTAGCTACAAGTTGGAGTAGGTGGCAAAATTAATTCCTCTCATTTGGTTTGATATCTGTCAAGTTTATTTGGAACACAACCATTTGCTATCACCTGAACTATTTTCTCCTACAGTTCCATTGCCACGTACAGTCACTAAGGAGCAGCTCTCTTTGAGGTTTCAGGCTTCCTTTGATAGTGCAATGTAAGAGAATGCCACCTTAGGGATCTGCAAAAGTAATAATGTGCCCATCAGAATGTGGCATCCTGTAATTGTTAAGAGCAGCCCCCAAGTCATCCAGAGTAGTAGCTCATTCACTGAGAGTTGTACAAGGTTGGTTGTGGATCTTGCAATACTTTAAGAGGGAAAGAAAGTGAAAAAGAATCTTATTTTTTTAAATGCCTACACAATCCCATCTGGTGATAATCAGTTCCCTTGTAAAGATATTCCAGTTATGTCTCCAACTTTTTCCTCAGGATGTAAATGCTTCATCAGGGCCACATTTCATCGCCTAAACTGTTGTGTATGGAACATCCTAGGAGGAGAATTTTCTCTTTTTGTACCTAGAGATGAAGGAAGAACTTTTGTCTTAGGCCAATGCTCCTATTAGAAAAATAATCACAAAGAGAGCTGGATCCAGTCTTGGCAAGAAGATGCTTCTTTGGAGTATTTTCACCCTAGAGTGTTACTGGGCTGAAAACCTGGGCAACACTATTTTAGTGGTTCTCTGCAGTAGCAGGGAGGATATGGAAGACAGAAGAACACCTATGTATCCCCACCATTTTTCATCTCATACTGATAATATTAGAGACTGGGAAACAGGAATCTGCTGATTATCATCTGTGTCTGACAGCTTCCAAACAACTGTAACCAGGCCTGAAGGACGCTATTTCTTTCTTTCTTTTTTTTGTCTTTTTGAGACAGGGTCTCACTATGCAGTTCAGGCTGGCCTTAAGCTCACTTTTGTAGCTCAGGCTGGTCTCGAACTCACAACAATCCTCCTGCCTCAGCCTCCCAAGTGCTGGGATTACAGGCATGCTCCACCATGCCCGGCAGGACCCTATTTCATTTACCTAACTTATTAGCCTCTGCCTCATTCCACAGAAAATTGGAGAAATGGGTTACAAAATCTACTATTTACTTCTAAACTGTTGGTTTCAGGGTAAGACTTTTTCAAATATATTTTCTCCATGTTGTGTTAATTAGCTGAGGATTTGGTTTCTCATTATTTCAAGTTAAATGTGGAATACAGGCAGCTCTAAGCAAAAATGTTTCTTCAGTGAATCTGCTTCCTTGGAGTGAAGCCCTAATTTGACACCCTTGAAATCTCTGAAAGTGAATTAAATCTCTTTGGCTTGGTTAAGTAAGTTGACTAGAGTGTCTTATGGAACTATCTGTTACTTAGCTTAAGCAGCTCCTATATATGCCTGTGGCCCCAGGTTTGGGGGGGTGGGACCTGCCTGGAAGGAAGTGTAGCAGCTCACCCAGAATTAGTCCATTAGTCCCCCTTTTTTCATTGTTCTCTGTCTCTGTCTCTGTCTCTCTGTCTCTGTCTCTCTCTCTCTCTCTCTCTCTCTCTCTCTCTCTCTCTCTCTTTCGTGTGTGTGTGTGTGTGTGTGTGTGTGTGTTTATATACACATTCTTGAGCTATGTAATAAGTTGAATATGGCTTACTCCTCTTTTGGGATCTGGAATCTGGATTTTTGTACATACCAAAGAGGAAGGGAGGGGGAAAATTACTACCATGTTAGCATGGAAATGTTAACACCAGATGTAAGATGTTAAACAAGTACTGTTTATTATAAACAGATGTCAGAAAAGCAAAATAAAAAGGAAGCATACTAGGGGATGGAGGAGAAAACACTAGCAATAGGTGGAAGAACTGGGAAAACACATGAATTACTGCTGCTAATAAGCTAAATAATAGCATATAATAACATCAATAACTCTTTCTATGAAGGGCACTGGATTTCTTACAACTCCCATAGGCTTGGGAAGGAAAAATCCAGAAGACCTTGAATTTCAATCTTATATCTGTAGCTTCTTGCTAGGCCATACTATTTTTTTAAAATTATTGTAATGAGAAACAAATAATGGTTTCAAAACCGATTAGTAGGACAGTTTCAATAATAAATACATTGCTTATTGTTGTCTTTGTGGTTATTCATTGTACAAGATGCAGACATAATATCCTGTCCACAAACACTATTAGAACAAGTCTTTCTATTCATTGAATTAAGAGAATTTAGCTATAGATCTTATCCTACCTATTTTGAATATACAGATACAAAAATGGTCATTCATTAGTATCCCCTTTTTGTTTAGTTTTGTCATACAAGGGTATTCCATTGCCATTTAAGTATTGTAGGTGCATGAATTCAGCAAAATAATCCAATATAGTTCAGTATTTCATAATAGTAGTGGCTTACCATAGGACTGGCAATGTCAGAAGTTGTTGACTTGAGCCTTTTACAGCTCATAGGCCATACTTTTAGAAGGAGAGTTTTAAATTTGTTTAAGATATATTTCTCTTCAATCTTCTTCCAAAACTAATTTGAATATTTGTCTCATTCTCAGATTCCTAAGTCTCTTTGGAGACCGCTCAATTTATACTCTCAGCTATTGGCAATATGAATGGGCTCTTTGGCTCCTTTAGGATCTTGAAGGTAGTAGTAGAGTAAGAAAAGCATTGAAATTTTCTCAAGATCTCCTACTTTATAATGGACCCAATCTCATCTTGTGATGAAAGTCAAACTTACATATCAAAAAATGTAAATTTCAATTCCACATTAGAAAGAAAACAGTCTTTGCACATGATAGAAAAAACTTGTCCACAGAGACAAGTCTTTTATTTATTTATTTATTTATTTATTTTTTTTTTTTTGTCTTTTTGAGACAGGGTCTCACTATGCAGTTCAGGCTGGCCTTAAGCTCACTTTGTAGCTCAGGCTGGTCTCGAACTCACAACAATCCTCCTGCCTCAGCCTCCTGAGTGCTGGGATTACAGACATGCGCCACCACGCCTGGCTCAAGTCTTTTATTTAGATTGTTTCATGATAGTTTTGTTCATTTCAGAGAATGCCCTTGTTGAAAATTATATTACAAGATGTGTTATTTCCTGGGATATTTGATTTTTATAAATTTTATTAGTACAGGTTCTCCTATGCCCTGAGTCTTCGCTGACATTGAAAGGCTAGGGCCAAAATATTGGCTGGCCTTGCGACTCTTCTATTTCTCCAGTTTTGATCTGTGAACTTAGGTTGTTAACCATCCGGAAGAAAAGCTGATTACTACCCTACAGTATATGCCGTTCAGTTTGCTTTATCTGATTCAATTGTTTTTAGTTGTTGTTGTACATTTCTACTTGTATTTCTTCTTTTCACTTCTTATACTAGGGAGACTATATGATATTTACACATGTGTGTCTGGTTTATTTCACTTATGAGTATATGTTCAAGTGGCAATCACTTCAGTATAAATGGTTCAAGCTTATCATTCTTTATAGCTGAGTAATACTCCATTATATGGAAATACCACATCTTTTTTAGCCATTCCTCATGTGATGGACATCTTGACTGTTTTCAAGATTTTTCTATTAGAAATTGTGCTGCTATAAACATAAGTACACATCATGAAACTCAGTTGTGCCCCAAATTTTCCAATCAAAGAGATTATGGAGCCACAGAGGAAAGAGATTGATGATGTATAGTGTGCCTGGGGAGAGTCACACGGAGAGAAAACTTTCTCTCAGGCTCTCATAGTGAGCAAAATGGTCAGGCATTGGCTGTGACTCATCCACATGGATGACACAGACAAAGGATCTACAGAGTAAGGCACAGGATAATAAGATGAACCCTGAAACTTCACTGACCTCAGCAGAAACAAAAGCTACATCTTTTGGTATATAGGTCTTGATCTATCTCAGTCTTAACCATCCAGAAGAAAAGTATAAAAATGAGGTATATAACATGGGGCCATAATAATAAGTTGAGCTGTAAATGGCGATAATCAACAACTTCTTCAGATAGCTCACTATTATTGTGGAATGATGCACTGTGTTGGATTGTGTAACTGAGCTCAGGCACCTAAATTGGTTTAATGACAATGGAGTGCTCATCTTTGACAGGTCTAGACAAAAAAGGGGTGTATTCAAAGGAAGAATCTCGATGTGTGTGTATAAAAGTACAGTTAGGATAAATATGCCATGCAAGATTTGCACTAATGGTGGTTGGACAAGATATTACGCTGGTTTCTAGTAGTATGGACAAACATTAGGGAGATAACAAGGTAGAAAGGATTAATTATTGAATATGTGATATAATTCAGCTACAAAAATAAGATAAGTGAAGAGCTATACGCTCTTCACTCACTGATTAGAGACATCTGCTATAATAATGTCTGTAAGTTTAATATCATGTATACACCTTGTACTACACCAAAAAATTACAAAAACAGATTGCAATGTATTGGTTTATCGAAGCTGTCCTGTTAATTTGTCTTGAGACTGTCTCATTGCTATTTGTTGTTCAATAAAAATAATAAAATAAATAAATTTTATTAGTATAACTCACCTTTTCATGGTATACAATAAGTTTTTCTTTTGGTTTAAGAAATCACAGAGAGGGAACTACCCGCTCGGGCCCCCCCCGCCCTTCTCTTAGGGAGGAGCTTTCTTTCCCTCAATAAATCTATTCTGCTCATAAAAAAAGAAATCACAGAATTATTGTTTAAAATTTATTTAAACAAGTTTTGGAAAGACAAGCAAAGGTGATATAACAAGGAAGGAGAGGAAACCATGAACCATGCTAGTGAGTTGGAAACCTTCCAAAATAAAGGCAAGGTACCAACCTTGTCAATCATAGTTACACTGAGACAAATGCCAGTACAAGTTTAGAAAAATTCATAAATCCTTTCAGAATTGTGTTTGTGCCACCAATGCCTACAACAAAATAAGAAAGGACATCTGGCTTCCTATTTAGGCAAGCATCTATGGATAGCCAAAGGATTAGCTACCTACCACATCCAGTTACATACATTGCATTCATGGACAAGAAAAGAATCTATGGTCCTCTGATGCATGTATAACTTTTAAGAGCATGCCAGGCTCAGTTTGTGGGATGGCCCTGGCTTGCATCCCTAGAACTGCCACAAAACAAAGCAGAGACAAAAAATAGTCAATTTGTAGGTCAGCATGTTTACCTTGGTAATTGCTTAAGTGGTACAGAATGGTATCAGAATGCATTTTGGCACACTTATTCATTTGGTATTTCCTTCCTCATTTTGATTGCTTTGTGTTCCCTGCTAGCTTCAACATACATAGCTTGTCCAGAAAGCCATCTGAACAGTAAGTAGTTAAGAAGTATTGCAGTGGGTGTGTGGTGCTAACTATAAGCCCTGAAATCCCTTCTGGGACAAATTATAAATTAAAAAGTCAAAAAATCAGTATAGCAGCAGAAATAGAGAATCCAGAGTAGCTATGACTTACTTTTCTGTTTCCATTTAGACACTTAGCCAATTTATTTTTCTATTTCTCCTTCCCTGTCTCTTCCTCATCAACTTATATTCTTTGCTCTGTGCTCCTCTTGTTCCTTTGTTTCCTAATGGTCCTTGCCCATGCATTTTTGTCTTACCTTCCTTCTAAAATGAGCTTTATTGCCTTGTATGTGTTGCAAAGTAGAAATGAGCATTTCATGATTGAAAATTAGCAGCTGCAGCAGCAGCAGCAACAAAAACAAAAACAACAACTCACAGAAAGAAAAATACATGACAAACCCAGAAGCAAATTTAATACTTTCTCATTTGTGTATTTACTAGTAGTTCTTTTTCCAATAGAAATTTTTAATATGAAAAGGCAGATTTTATTTGGATTGCATATAAACTTGTACATTGCCTGTGAGCCTGGCAATAACAACCACTCTAAGGGATAGTAATGTAAAGTACAGTGGCTAACCAGAATTCACTGCATGATCCCAGTACCAGAAGTTTTCTGATATATCTGTGATTGGTGACTTGATTCTCTTGCCTCTGCTTTGTGGCATTATGAGAGCAAAGGATAGTGAGGATTGTGGTGGAAGTGGAGCTAAATATACCTATTTTATGTCATAAATAAATGTATAGTCAGGTATGAGAATTACTCTTCTAAGGAGCTTGTTGTTTGTTTTCATAGTAGACACATTAAGTAAGAAACAATTCCTGAAAAATCTTTTGTGGAAATTTCTGGTTTCTCCCTATGTGGTGGCATAAGTTTCCATTAGTTTCTGCCCAGACAATTGAAAGAAAAATGAATTTTTTAAAAATTACAGTAAAAATTTTGCTTCTTTAAGAGCCTTAACTCCTTAAAGCCAAGCACTGTAAAAGAATGAGTAAGTCTGCACCTTATATTTACTAACTGAAATGTAGAAAACAATCTTTTCCTTACCAAAACAGCAAATGAAAGAGAAGGTCTTGATTCTGTTTTTCATGCCACCAAAAGGCAAACATGAAAGGAACTTAACAATTTTTTTGATGTAGTTTGTGTATAAACTATTAGCAAACTTCAGTTGAACGCAATAGAAGCATTTCATAATAATACGCATTGACTTTACTCACTTTCTTGGGTGCCTCCGGCCACAAGTGCTTGCTCCCCCAAAACCAGATGATTAGAGTTAGGGCCAGGATACTGAACAGCAGTCCACAAATCTTAAGTGATTTATATATCTTCTTGGATTTAAAAGCTTCTGCCTAAGCAAACCACAGAGAGAATGAAACAATATACAATAATTCTGATAGCAAGCCATAATTCAAAGTTGCCTCTGATTTCATTTTCTAGTGTTCACATTGCAATAAAATAAATCCAGGAAACCATGTTTCTGCTCCAAAGGTAAAAAAATATGCATCAACTTACATTTAGAATGTGACAGTCCTGACAGTTCTCTGGAGAGTTCTTTGCCATGTCGCTCAGCACACAGTACTCTCTCCCTTCTTTGAGAGGACTGAGAGAACACTGCTGAGTTGGAGCCGCAAGTGTGTCTGCTAACAGATGCCAGAGCACAAGCTGAATTTATATGGCTCAAATATGTCATACCAGAGCGTGACTGAGCTCAGGGGGCTCCTGTGCTGCGATTCATTACACAGAAATACCCATGTAAGTGTATAACTTCTGTGCACAGAATTCCATCCAGGATGGCAAAGACAGAAGGTTGTAATGAAGAGGATCAAGCTTAGGACACATGGAAAGGATTTTTCACTGTAACTTAAAATATCAGTGGCCATTCATGCTGTGCACTTCAGAAATAAGCAGACAAAATAAAAATGGATAAAGTGCTAATTTTAATTCCATTCAATTCCACAAATATTTATTCTAAGTGTATTAAATGTCAGCCATTGTGTTAGGTATTGCAGATTCACAAATGAGTAAGAGAGGATTCCCTTCACTATGCAGCTTGGACTTGCAGTGATCCTCCTGTTTTTAGCTTCTCCAGTGCTGGGATTATAGGCATGTGCCACCATGCCCAGACTCTACACTAGTCCTTTTAAAATAGCTTCTTTATTCCTAAGATTTAGGATCTTTATTTTGTTATATCTCTTGATCGTTTAATTATTATGTATGAATTTTTTAAAAAGAAGTACTCAGAATAAACTGCTATTATGAATATGAGATTTATTTCTTGTACTTTGCTGCATATTTGAGAATACCAGTGTGTTTCAGGTTCCAACAATGGGATTTAAAATTCTTGGATTTCATTGTCATTCTCTCAAGACTTGGTCAATATTGTTTGTCTTTTGACATTATATGCTGCACAAATACTTTAACTATGGCCTGCCCATTAATGTTTTAGATGGTAATATTACCTTATAAAAATTAAAAATTGGGTGTTGGGAGAGAAGGAACTGGAAAATAAGATCAAATCCAATTAACAGGCAAAGGGGAGGAAAGTACTGAGGTTTTGCTAAAGACAAGCCAATAGAGCATCTAACAAAAAAAGGCAGTGATGAACTGTGTCAAAACTTCTGCAAGGCTTAAATTTGGGGAAAGATAGAATTTCAGTGGATGTAAATGTGGAAGAGCCTTCTGTGCTACAAAAATAACGTGGGCAAAGCTACACAGGTGTGTAACTATATTTCAAGTACAAAAGTAAAATAGTTTTGTGTAGATGGAATATTGATTGCATGAGAGAGAAGTTAAGACACAGCAAATTATCCAGATCTCTTATTTTTTCTTTGGCTATCTTGTTTTTCCATTCCACCTTGGATTTATAAGACACATTTCTGGGTTTTACTTATTTTCTCCCATCTTTACTGCCTTCCACCTTTCTCTATTTTTTCCTTCTGGAATAAAATAATAAGATTTTTTAGTGATGTGTCCATGCATGAATTAATAAATGCATGGATATTACCTGGTAATAATATAGTGTATATAGATGTTTGCATTTATAGAGATCTCTTTTCTTCCTTTGTTCCCTCTTCTTGCTCCTCTTTTCTTCCTTTTTTCTGCTTCTTCATCTAGTTCTCCTCCTTCTTACAAAACTACAAGTCCTATACCTATGGCATTTGTACCTGTGCCAATCAGCTCAAGGTCAACATGACTGGTTTGAGCACTGCCTAGAGGACTAGTAAGGCTCACTGCTGAGTATATCTGGGTGAGCCATGGAGGCTTAACATGCAGCATTATATTTTGCCCCAGGTCCCTTCCTCTCTAACAGTGTTCCACATTCTGCTTCCCCACTGCCACTATTCTTATTTCATTAATAAGACACATGGTTGATTTAAAAATCACAGAAATGTCAAAAATATTTGCTTATCATAAAATGAAGTAAAGTAGGTACCAAATTGGTTATTGCCCTCCATGACAGTGAAATTTTTGTGATCATTTTTGTCACAAACCCAAAACATTTTCACTTGTACTCATCATAAGTTTAAAAGTGAATCTGTTAGCTGGGCGTGGTGGAGCATGCCTGTAATCCCAGCACTTGGGAGGCTGAGGCAGGAGGATTGTTGTGAGTTCGAGACCAGCCTGAGCTACAAAGTGAGCTCGAGGCCAGCCTGAACTGCATAGTGAGACCCTTTCTCAAAAAGACAAAAAAAAAAAAAAAAATGAAGTGAATCTGTTTTTCACCCTCAGTTCCTGAATCAGTAATGGATGTTACTCTCAACAAAGGGGTATATTCACTGGAAGAATCCTTGAGTGGGCCACATCTGTTTCCCTACTCTAAGACAGAAAAGCCACATAAACTTTCATTTTTCTTAAAAAAAGAAACTGGCTACAGTATGATTGTTTTTCTCCCCAAATTTGTATGATGAAATCTTAACCTCATTCCCTAAAGGTGATGGTGTTAGGAGGTAAAGCATTTGGGAGGTGATTAGACCACAAGAATGGATAATTCATGAACAGAATTAGTGCTGTCCTATGAAAGTGGACCTAGAGGGATGTCTCCCACTTTCCAAAAGGAACAATGCAGATAGAAGGCATCTGCATGAATCAGGAACGAGGCCCTCACCAGACATTAGGCCTGCCATGGTCTTGTTATTGAACTTCCTAGCTTCTAAAATATTAGGAAATAAATTTGTACTGTTTATAAGTCATCTAGTGTAAGGTATTTTGTCATAGTAGCCCAAATGGTTAAAGACACATCCATATGTTCATCTGCTACTTGCTTTTTATTTATAAAAATATATATCATAGATAACCTTCCTTATCAGTACAAGAACTCATTCTCAAATAACTGGATAGCATTCTATATACAGTGAGATATACTGTAATGTATTTAACAAGTTAGATATTGATGAGCATTTAAATTAACTGTAGGTTTTTTAAGATAATAAAAGGTGTTGGAATGAGTTTTCTAGTACAGAATAAATATCTGTGTTTGCTTTTACAAGTGCTTCTGTACAGTACACTATTACAATGGTGTATTAGTTTTCTAAGGGTGCTACAAATTACCAGAACTCAGTGACTTAAAAAAATTTATTAATTCCTGTTCTGGAGACCAGAATATACCTAAATTAAGATCTTGACAAGGCCATAACTCTACCGAAGGTCTCAAAATAATCCTTCTTTGCTTTTTCTTAACATCTTGTGACTCTTTACATTCCTTGTCATTCTTTGGCTTATTGCTGCATCATTCCAATCTCTGCTTCTGTATCACATGACCCTTTTCCACAGGTGTAGATTTTTGTATCTAAAAATCCACATTTAAGAATGTGAGTTACTGGATTTAAGGTCCACCCTAGGCTTATTATTTCTTCTTAATTTAATAATGTCTGTAAGGTCACTATTTGAAAATTAGGTCCAATTTATAGGTATGATGGATTAGGTCTTCAAACTTTCTGGGGGAAAACACATTCAATTCGTCACGCAGTGGAATTCTGAGCCACAAAATGTGAATATTGAAATTTTTAGACCCAGCTCAGGCCCAATGTGTGTGTGAAACCTACCACTCCATGCCTACAGGACCCGTCCAGATACAGGCCAGGCCAGGTGTGTGTGTGTGTGTGTGTGTGAGAGAGAGAGAGAGAGAGAGAGAGAGAGAGAGAGAGAGAGAGAGAGAGATAAAAACTTTCTGGTCTGAGCTCTTCTGACACCTCCAGCCCCGCTCCAGGCCTGGAATGTATGTGGGACCATCTGCACACTCACAGGAACCTCCTCTATCAGATAGGCCTGGTGTGAAACTCTGTGTCTAGGGGCTAGAAACACCCATAAAATACAGGAGCAGAACATCTTGCCAGAGGGGAAAAGCAGATTCACTTCCACTGGCAGAACGAGGAAGAAGCTCAGCACAGCAGCCAGACCCAAACCAGGTACATCTGGATGAGTTCAAACTTGGTAGATCTAGACCCAGTAAGCTGAGACACTTTACTAGACCCAGATGTATGAGAGTGTTCTCTCTTTTTCTCTTGATCTGCAGAGGGTGCAACAGGTAACTGGGTGAGCTAGTTTGCCTGGAAGGCCCCAAGTATATCAAGGGAAGGTGATCAGACAAAACTTAGGGGAACAAATTTAAATACAAATTCCCAATTTAAGATCTGCTTAGCTATACAAACATAATGTTTGTTCTTACTATCTAAAATACAAACCCATTAGTTACGAAAGTTCATCCACTGTTAAATATCACTACCCATTATTAGTGTTCCTAATTGTAGTTCTGTAAATACAAAACTATAACTGCCTTAAGCATATAATATCTCTTGGGTAAGAATTTTAGTAGGTGCTAAGGTTATAACTGTACCAAAGCTCTATACCAAAGGTTAGAGGACAGTGCCATACAAAATGACAAAAAGAAGAAGGAAAATGCAGTCTCAGGCCCCAAGCACACCAACAACAATTGCAGAAGACACTAGCATAAAGAAATTGTGAATAACACAGTGAAAATCTCTGAATTAATGGCATGTGATTTAAAGAAACAACTGCAGAAAAGGATAGAGGACATCAGATCAGAAATGGTCTGAAGTAAAAAAAAAAAGAAATGATAACTATGATAAAAGAATTACTACTTGCTTCTAAAGAAGACACAGATAAAAAAAATACAGGAGAATAGAAAAATGATGGAATCTTTAAATGAGCAATATAGGAAAGAAATAGAATGCAGAAAGCAGATTCAAAGAGATATGTAGGAAATCAAAATCTCAATCACAAGCTTGCAAAACTAAATGAAAGTGAAGATAGAGATTAACACCTTCAAAACACCATTACAGCTAGTGAAAAGTTAAGAAAATATCTCTTAAAAACAACTAGGATGCAGGAAAAAATAATTCAACATCTGCAAAGACGCAAAGATGAAAAACATAAGACTAATAGGCATCAATGAGAAGGAAGGAGTCAATACAAACGACATGAAAATTATGTGGGTAAAGGTAATAATAGAAAACTTCCCAAATATGGGGAAGCAATCTGACATTCAGGGAATTGAAGCATATAGAGCTACAAATAATATCAACCCAACTAAAAACACACCCAGACATGTAATAGTCAAGATCTCAGGAATCCAGCACAAGAATAATATACTAAAAGCTGCTAGAGAAAACAAACACATCACATTTAAAGGAAATCCCATTAGAATAATGGAAGATTTCTCTTCGAAAACCATCAAGTCAAGAAAAGCATGGAACAGAGTATGTCAAGTCCTCCATGAAAACAAAGTCCAGTCCAGACTGCTATACACTGCAAAACTCCCTTTCAAATCTGATGGAGAAGTGAAATACTTCCATCACAAATAACAGCTAAATAATTTCATGATGTCAAAACCAACCTTCACAGACTACTAAAAGATATTCTAGAGAGGGAGCAAAATGACCACAACTCCAAGTATGAGAATGGAAAGAACCCACCAAATAAGGCATATAATTAAACACAGGATAAAAAGGTAAACAACAGCAGATAAATAACATCAATCATATGCCAATACATCTCAGTTATACCCATTAATGTAAATGGAATTAATTCAACAATTCAAATAAATAGGTTGACATAGTGAATTAGGCAGCAAAATCCAACAATATGCTGTATAGAAGAAACACATTGAACTCATAAAGAAATTCATAGGCTGAAAGCCAAAGGATGAAGAACAATGACGAACATGCCCCAACACCTCAGAAAAAAGCAGGGGTAGCAATCCTGTCTGCAGTTACTCTCAACTTCAAACCAAGAATGATTAAATGGAGCTGGCCAAAAATGTTCAGCATAATAAAGCACCTGCAAGCAGGCACATGGGCCAGGGATTCTATTCCTAGTCCTATACCATGCTGGTACCACCCCCGGGGTGTGCTGAGATGGAAATTGAGACTGTGCATGGTGGCATGTGCCTATTATCCCAGCTCTTGGGAGACTGTAAACAGGCAAATCACTATGAGTCTGATCTGGT
The DNA here is from genome assembly GCA_004027165.1 of Ctenomys sociabilis. NCBI lineage: Eukaryota > Metazoa > Chordata > Mammalia > Rodentia > Ctenomyidae > Ctenomys > Ctenomys sociabilis. Next base: position 20,443 of record PVKA01032076.1, read on the forward strand.
AGGGAGACACTGAACACCCTGTACCCTTCCATAAAATACAACAACAACAACAACAAAAAGAATGATCAAATGAAATAAAGAAGGCCACTACATAGTGGTTAGGGGAAGAATTCAAGAGGAAGAGATAACACTCATAAATATGTATGCACCCAACATGGGAGCACCTAGTTATATAACACAAATATTAATGGACATGAAAAATCTGACAGCCAATAGCACAATCTTAACAGAACGTAACACCCTCTTATCTCAAAAAGATAGGTCAAGCAGAAAAAAATCAGCAAAGAATTGGCAGAACTGAACCAGAACTCAGAATAAATTGACTTAGTGGACACACATATAGTGTTCCACCCAACCAGAGCTGAATACACATTTTTCTCAGCTGCACATAGGACATTTTCTAAAATAGACCACATACTAGTCCATAGGTCATGCTTAAATATATGGACGGAAACAGAAATTTTCCCATGCATATTATCTGATCACAGTGCAATGAAACTGGAAATAAATAACGAAAGAAACCACAAAAAGCCATAAATATATGGAGAATAAACAACACCTTCCTTAGCAACTATTGGGTTACAGATGAAATTAAACAATATCTACAATTCAATGAAAATTCAAGCACACCTTATCAGAATGTATGGGATGCAATAAAAGCAGTTCTTAGAGGGAAATTCATAACTGTGAACTCACACATTAGGAAAACAACAGGAACAAATAAATGCACTAAAGCTGTACCTCAAGTATCTGGAAAAGGAAGAGCAAACCAAACCCAAAACTAAAAGATGGGAGGAAATTATAAAGATCAGAGAAGAAATGAATTGAATCTAGACAAAGAAAACAATACAAAAACTTAATGAATCAAAAGCTGCTTCAGGGCTGCAGAAATAGCTCAGTGCATTCAAGTGCCTGCAAGCAGATGCAGAGGATGGGGGTTCGATCCCTGGACCTCCTGTGCCAACCATGTCCCCAGGGTGGGCTGACATGGCAATTGAGACAGGGCGTGGTGGTGTGTGCCTGTACTTCCACCTCTGGTGGGGCCACCTCTGGGGAGGCGGATCTCTATGAGTCTGATCTAGTAGTGAGACCCTGAATGTGCTAGAGACCCTTCCCTAAAATATAAAAAACAAAAACAAAAAAGCTGTTTTTTTAAAGATTAAATAAAATTGATGACCCTCAACTAACCTCATCAAAAAGAGGAAATAAAATCTCAAATACAAGCAATAAGGAATAAAAAAGTGTGAAATTACCACAGATGGTGTGGAAATTCAGATCATCAATAGGTACTTTGAGAATCTTACTCCCACAGAATTGAAAACATAGAAGAAATGGACAGATTCCTAGAAAGGTAGAAAGTACCAAAAGTGAGTCAAGAAGATATAAGAACTCTCAGTAACCCAATAATAGCCAACAAAATACAAAATATAATTAAAAACCTACCAACAAAGAAAAGTCCAGGTCCTGACGGATTCACAGATGAATTCTACAAGAAATTTCCATAAGATATAATCCCAATACTCCTCAAACTCTTCAATGAAATTTAAAAGGAAACAATCCTCCCAAAATCATTCCTGGAAGCAAGTATTATACTGATACCAAAATGAGGGAAAGAAGCAACTAAAAGGAGAACTACAGGCCAGTCTCTCCCATGAACATAAATGCAAAAATCCTCAATAAAATCCTAGTAAATAAAATACAGCAAGTCATCAAGATTATACATCACAACCAGGTAGGATTCATCCCAGGGATGCAAGGATGGTTTAATATATGCAAATCTATAAATGTAATAAACCATGTTAATGGAGCCAAATCCAAAACCCACATGATCATCTCAATTGATGCAGAAAAGGCTTTTGACAAACTCCAACACTCATTCATGTTCAAAGTCCTACAGAAAATTGGAATAGAAGGCCTCTACTTCAACTTGATAAAAGCCATCTATGACAATCCAAAGGCTAACACAATTCTAACTGGTGAAAAACTGAAATCTTCTACACTCAGATCTGGTACAAGACATGGATTCCTATTTCACCACTGCTGTTCTATATAGTTCTGGAATCATTAGTTAGAGCCATTAGACAAGAGAGAGAAATAAAAGGAATGACAATAGGTAAAGAAGAAGGAAGAAGTTAAATTATTATTTGCAGATGACATGATTCTTTAATTGGAAGACCCAAAAAACTCCACCAAGAAGCTACTAGAATTAATACACAAATGCAGTAGCATAGCAGGATACAAAGTCAATACCCAAAATCCGTAGCATTCCTCTATACAGATAACAAACACTGAGATGGAAATTGGAGAAAAACTACATTTTACAATAACACAACAGAAAATGAAGTACTTAGGAATTAGTCTAATTGAAGAAGTACAAGATCTAGTCAATGAAAATTAGAGTACTCTGAAAAAAAAGAGATTGTAGAGGATTTCAGAAAATGGAAAGATACTCTCTGGTCCTGGAAAGGAATAACCAACATTGTGATGATAGCCATACTCTCAAAATTGTTATACATATTTAATGTAATCCTTACCAAAATATCATCAACATAATTCACAGACCTAGAGAAATCATGCCTAAAATTTATTTGGACCTAGAAAAGACCTAGAATAGCAAAGGCAATCCTGGCCAACAAAGACAAAGCAGGAGGCATTACAATTCCTGACTTGAAATTATACTACAAAGCTACTGTGGTAAAATCAGTATGTTGTTGGCAAAAAAATAGACCAGAGGATCAGTGGAATAGAATAGAAGATGCAGAATCAACTACAAACACACTCAGCGACCATATCTTCAACAAAGGAGCCAAACATGCTTACTGGATGAAAGATAGCCTCTTTAACAAATGGTACTGGAAAAACTGGCTCTCTATATGCCAAAAACTAAAACTGGACCCAGGTCTGTCCCTATACACTAAACTAAAGTCAAAATGAATTAAATATCTATTCCTTAAAACAGAAACACTAATATTCTGGAAAATAAAGTAGGAGGAAATCTTAAAGACATAAGGGTAAGCAAACATTTTATGAACAAAAATCAAACTTCATGGGAAATACTTGAAAAAATTAACAACTGGGATCTCTTCCCATTTAGAAGTTTTGCATGTCAAAAGAAATTACTGAAGGTCTGCAAAGACATCCCACAAATTTGGAAAAACATCTTACCTAATCATATGTACTCAGGCAAAGTTCTTCTACTTAGAATTTTTAAAGAATAAAAAAATATTAGGCCCCCAAAATTTAAAGACCCCATGCAGAAATGGGCATCCAAGATGAATGCACATTTCTCAGAGGATGAAATACAAGAAGCTAATAAATGCATGAAAAAATTCTCGACATCACTAGCCATCTGTAAAAAGAAAATTAAAACAACACTGAGATGTCATCTCACTCCAGAAAGAATGGCTATCATAAAGAAATCAACCAACAAGAAATGTTGGAGAGGCTGTGAAGAAAAAGGAACCCTTCTCCACTGCTTCTGGGAATATAAACTGGTGGACCCATTGTGGAGATCAGTGTGGAGACACCTTTAAAAAGTAGGACTGGTAATCCCATTCAATCCAGCTATCTCCCTACTGGGAATTTTTCCAAAAGAACTGAAAGCATCATGTCATAGTGATATATGTGCACCTATGTTTATAAACAGCACAATTTGTGGTTGCCAAATCTTGGAAACAACCAAGATGCCCATCACCTGAGGAATGGATGAAAAAGATGTGGTGTTTTTATGCCATGGAGTATTACTTAGCTATAAAGAATAATAACCAAGCCTCCATATATAAATGGATGCAGCTTGAAGATATATTCATGGGTAAAATAAGCCAGATCCACATGTGTATGTATTGTATAGTCTCCCAACTGTAAGATCTCAAAAGAAGAAATAAAATTTGAAGGGTATAACAACTAAATGGAAAGCAAGAAATTAAGGATTAAACAATGAAAGAGAAAGATAGGAAAAATGCTACGAAACATGGCAGGGACAAAAATCACACATTTATGTATACAAGATACTTAAGAATGTCCATCAGGTTTTTTTTTTTAAAGTAGGAGTTATTTGGTAGAGTTCTCACTCTGACTAATTACATATGCTTATATCTGTGAACTAAGCAACTGCACTGAGGATAGCAAGATGCAATACTAAAACCATCCTTGGAATACCTATCATTCTGGTGTTCTAAAGGTGCACAGCTTCTAATGTTATATCAATTATTGCCATCCTCTCACATGTTTGTTTTAAAAAAGGCAATAAAAAAAAAACAAAAGACAAGAAAAAAGTCATAGAATTGTCCTGCTACGATGTTGCATTTCTAAGTAAAAATATGTGTAATTGTTTTTGCACATTCTATAAGGATTTACAGTTTAGAATATCAACGACTGTTTGAAAATATCTGTTCCATGTTAAATCTAAGGTGTTTGATATTCAGACATGTAGTGATGTTAAGCTCAACTGCCTATGTTATAGGGTGATAATATCATTAAACTTCTCTTCTGGATGGATATCAACTTAAGTTTGCAGACCGAAAATTAGAGAAAAAGTAGGGCTACAAGGATAGCCAATATTTTGGCCTTAGTCCTTCAAGGTCAGTGAGGACTCAGGAATATTGAACGTGTAATGTAACATCCTCTAACTCAGTGGTGTCCTAAATTTTCTGTTCAAGGTAATCATGGGGCCACAGAGGAAAGTGATCGGCAATGTAGAGTGTGTGTAAGGAGAGTCACCTAGACAGAATAAATTATCTCAGTCTTTCATAGACAGAAAATTGCTCAAGCAATGGCAGTGACTCATCCCCATGGCTGACACTGACAAGAGATCAACAAACTGCTGTACATGGTTTCAGGGTAAATCCTAAAGAGATTTGACTGACCTTGTCAGATACAAATGTTTCATTTTTTGTTATACAGGTCTTGCTTTATCTTGGTCTTAACCATCCAGCACAAAAGTATAAACACGAGGTAAATGGTTCAAGTCAAGTCAATTAAACAACTTCTGATATTGGCCCAATATTACTATGGACTATTGGACCGTGTAGGATCATTTTGCTGAGTTCATGCACCTATAATATTTGAACAGCAATGGAATACCCATCTCTGACAAAAGAAAAGAAAAAAGAAAAAAGGGGGATAAAATGAAGGACCATTTTGTAGTATATATATATATATATATATGTATATATATGTATGTATGTATATATATACATATATATATATATACATA
>PVKA01032077.1:0-25675 GCA_004027165.1 Ctenomys sociabilis
CAGAGTCCGCGTCGCGCGCGCGAAAGCGGACTGCCCGGGCTCCGCTAGGACTGAGAGGCGGACCGGGTCGCCAAGAGCCAGGCAGACTTTCCCCGCCCCCAGACCCTCCCTTTGCCCCCATTCGCCCCTTCCACCCGACCCTTTGGCCCCCCCACCTCACTTCTCTTCCCTCCTCACTCCACTCCCCAAACCCTACTCTCCTCTCCGCCGGTGCGCAGCCTGGGGGCGGGGCGAAGGCTCCGGACCACGCGAGAGTTCCACCCAAATCCCGCGAGATTCGCCTGCGGCCGCGGCTGCCGCCTCTTACGTCTTTCCCTTTGACAAGTCGCCGCCGCTGCCCCCAAAATAAAGGACGCGGCCACCACAGTCGCTGCTGAGCCGGGCTCGGGTCGCCAGAGTCGCGCCCCACCCCTGCACTCCACTGCCGCGCACGGTAACGCCTCCTCGTTTGCCTTCTGCGCCGCCTGTGTAGGTGCTCGGCTGGCTGGGAGAGGCCGCCTGGGGCCGTTCCGGGGCCGCCTTGGAGTAGGGCTGCCGGGGTCCGAGGTAGGCGGCGGGCGGAGCCTCAGGGGACCCTCTAGGCTCGGGGACCCCGGGAGGCACCCTGCTTCCGGGGCTCCGCGCCGAGCCGACCCCCGGAGGGGGCCGAGGGACCCGCCCCTCCAGCGGTGTGCAGTACCTGCCTCACGGCCTCTGGGGTCGCGTCTCTGACCTTCCTACCCCTTTAGCTGTAACGAGCGCCCCTCCCCCGCGCCGGGCTCGGCGCGACTCTTGGACCTGGGGACAGCTGCGACCCAGGTGCTCCCGCCGTGTTCGGCCGATTTTGGAGGGGTGGAGGTTGGAACGCCTCTGCCTTTGAGTGGGGGCAGGTCGTCCTGTAGTCAGGCTTTCTCCAAATCTCCAGCCCGATACAATAACCATTTATAACGCCTTAGCTATCGGGATCCGAGACGAGGCTATGTATGCAGTCTCCAGTGTGAGATAAGGATGTTGATGACAGGAGCTGTCCCAGAGAATACTCTGATGGCTGGCAGGCTGGGAGCTGGTGCCACCTCTCCCAGGAGGTTATGTAAAAGACATGCTATCTATCCGAAAGAGCTGTGAAACACGGGCGGAATATGCCTGAGTTAAAAAAAAAAAAAAGTCTGTAATACTTTGAAGGTATGTATAATCAAATAATAGGCATCATAAGTCGGTGAGTTTCTTAACAGGCATTCCCCCCACCTCCCGTGCCAAATAGTTCTTGGGTCATTCTTTCCTGGGACTTCCCCGTTCAGTATACAGTATGTTCTTAAAATGTTGTTTTATTTGAATAATTTCTTTGGCGTGCTTGATTAAAACTGGTTATTCATTATCTCTGGTTGTCCTTTGTCATCACTTTCTCTTTCGTTGGGCTTTCTTCCAAAATTGTTAGCCAGATGGTTTTAAAAATTAAATGCTAAATTTTTTTCTATTTAGAAGTCTATGTAGTCTTTTAATAGAGTATATTTTTACAGTTCTACTTGTGTTCACATCGGAGCAGTGTTTGTGAAAAGTAAAGAAACTATAATCACAGTGGGAGAGAACTTGTGGTCAGATTTCATAAAGTTGATTTTCATTGCTTATTTTTACATTAAAATTATGTGACAGTGTTTTTTCTGTGATTAGATCGAGATAGGGTTGTGGTTTGATTAGGTATATTTCCATAACTCCTGTGTACACAAGCAAACACAAGTGTCCTAGGTATCTCTGTTATGTGTGTATATACATATATATACATGTATTCTGTACCTGTATATATTTGTTTATCTTGAAGTGAGTTAAAATGTATTATTTGAGAACAGACAGCTTAGACAGGGCAAAGAACAGTAAGTCATAGTGTTACCCCTAAATCACATGACAGATTGTATGGCAGAATGAGATAGCTAGAGAGGTTGGAAATGTGGATGCTTTTAAAAATAGGATAGATTGTCATCTGTCTGGGTTTGTCACTGGAATGGATTAAGTGGCCTATTAAGGCTGCTTGTAATTCTAAACTTTTATGAATTTTGCTTTCTTTAAGGATTTTATCATTTGGCTTCTTAAATTTCTAGTCATGCTGCTTATATGTGATCATTATCCATTCATTTGCTGGGCATGTATTCCACTCCAGATGCAGACATCCTGGTGGTGCATGGGGAACAAAGAAAATATGAAAGCATCACTTAATCTGCTCATTCATATGAACATCTCCTGAAAATCTCATTTGATTTTTTTTTTGCCATCACAAATAGGACTTTATTTATCACTATTAAAAATCTGGATCTTAAACAGACCCTTGGACTGGTGGTTCATATCCATCAGCTCGTTCAACTTTAGCTCCAGTCTCATCTCCAGTAGCCTTTCCAGAGCTACTATCTTCACCATGAAACTCCATGAATTTTTCCAATTCAAACTTATGCTTCTTCAGCATTTTTACTTTTCTGATTAAGACATCATGAAGAGGGTAGATAGATTGGCGAGCCTTTTCTATGTCTTTCCCAATGCTATCTGGAATCAGTTTATTGACCACTTCCTTCAAGTCATTTGTCTGCACCTCTCAGGTCATGATTTCCACCATCTTCTGGATCTGGCAGACCTGTTGGTGCTGAGCGTAAGAGGTCTTCCGTATCTTATTGTTGCATTTTTTAGTAAAGCCAACAGAGAACAGTCAAAGCAAATAACCATTGGTGGTCTTGACATCAAAGCTTTGATCATGGTCTGCCATTTTTTTAACCATGGAACACATTTTGTCACGGGTGAGGTCTATGCCATGGAAGGTAGGCAGTTTTTGCCCTGAACATCTTCTGTAATTAGCTTGAATTTTCTAAAGGCAACTTCATCATTCTGCAGATCAGCAAGGCTCATTTCAAACACATGGCCTTTGAGCCCATCAGATGCAATTTTGGTTTCTTGAGTTCTGGTGATGAGTGTTTTCTCAATATTTCTTATGTTGAACATTACCAGTGCCTTCACATCATACCAGTCGTTTTTTAGAAAATGGATCAACCACTTTCTTCTTGGCTCTTTTTTTGCTGCCTTTCGTAAGGCACTTGTTCTTGCCTACTGCCATGGTGCTGCTCAGAGAGCCAAAAGGGCCCCATTTGATTTAAAGGGATTTTGGAGAATGTATTGCTTATTGGAATGTATATTGGTTAGTAGAGGATGTATATAATGAATAGTAATATACTCCTAATATCTCAAGCATTTTCCCAAAACAGTAAGACTGAATTATTCCTTAGTATTTTAAATAGAAACTAAAAGGGTATTATTATTATTATTATTATTTTTTTTTTTTTTGTCTTTTTGAGACAGGGTCTCACTATGCAGTTCAGGCTGGCCTTAAGCTCACTTTGTAGCTGGTCTCAAACTCACAACAATCCTCCTGCCTCAGCCTCCCGAGTGCTGGGATTACAGGCATGCGCCACCATGCCTGGCTGGTATTAAAAGGGTATTAGATATATTGAACAGTTTGATCTTTTAAAGTTTAGAGTTTGGAAGGCAGCTATGCTCACCACTATATCACCAATGCAGGCAAAGTTTAGAGTTTGGGACTGATAGCTCAGTGAACTGTACTTCCTTAGCATGTATCTGGTCATTGGTTCAGTGCCCAGCCCTGCCCCTCCAATCAGATTTTCAAAACTTAAGATGACAATAATGATGACATTGTGGTTTGGATAGCAGGCAGAAGTGTGTGTTAGGATAAAATCAGGCTGGTGAAATGAAAGTTGAATTCTATAGTTGTACAACTTTATAAATAATACACTTTGTTAAAGACAACTTTTATTTCAGTTCTGGGGATTGAACCCAGGATCCAGCCTATGCTATGCCAGTATTCTATCACTTACTACACCCCAACTCTAAAATATCTTTATTATTGATAAAACTGAGCTTAGTACATACCATCTATTGTTCTGGGCCAGTAATGGCACACCTATAGCATGCGTGCTGCAGCATGCTGCTTGTTACCATTGAAAGCTCTAAAATGTTCACCAGTGCTGTATCTAGTCACATTTTGCAGATTATCATGAAGTGGAAAACAAAATAATGTCTAAGTCATTAAAAAGGAATCTGAAAACTCAAAAAGTATGGTAAGAGTATAAGATAGGTAACTTATTTATTAGATACCAGATCTGAGCTTTATTTTTATAGTGTATTCTGTTGTGCTTAAGGGCCCTCTAAATTAGTGGGAATGTTGGAGAACAGAAAGGAGAGGAAGGGAAAATAAAAATAATTTAGATATGTTCTGGACATGTACAAGTACCAACAGTATATACTGCAAACGTAGAGTACTAATAAAATGAAAAATAAATTGATAGGAATATTAAATTCCAGATGAGATCCATGAGCAAATAAATATGACAAACGAATTCAGTGATTATTTTATCTTTTAGTTTTTTTCCCTAAATAATAGTAGATTACAGAAAATTTGCAAAAAGCTGGATATGGTGACACGTTTTTATAATTGCAGTATTCTGAGAGGCTGAGACTAGAGGATCACCAGTCCTGGAATCCACTTTGGGCAATTTAATGAGTTAGCTAGACTGTCTCAAAAAAAAAAAAAAAAAGCAACTCAGGTTCTAGATGTAGCAGTGTGAAGGCCTAGGGTTCTGTCCCCAGTACTGCCAAAAAATGCGCCTCCCCAAGCAAAGATAATATAGTGTTTTTATATACCGATCACTCAGTACTCCCTAATGTCATCAACTTATGTAACTGTTGTACGATGATCAAATCCAGGCAATTACTGTTGGTATACTACTGTAAACTATAGGTTTTATTTAAATTTCACCAGATTCTTGCCTAATGCTTTTATTGTGTTCCAGGATCTAATCAAGAATCTCATTGCAGGGGCTGGAGAGATGGCTCAGTGGCACAGTACTTGCCCGGCAAATATAAGGTCCCAAGTTTGATTCTTGGTTTAAAAAAAAAAAAAAATCTAACATTGCATTTGTATCGTAGCTCCTACAGTCTCTGACAGTTCTCAGTTTTGCTTTGGCTTTGCATGATGTGGCTATTTTTTATGAGTACTGACAGATTATTTTGGGTTTGTTTGATACTTTCCTTATGATTAGTTTGAGTTTATGCATATTTTCCAAGTAAACTATAAAAGAGATGTACTTGTAGTGTGCTATGAAGGCAAAACATATTGTTAATATGTCTTATTGCTAGTGATATGTATTATTTTTTAGTTTTTCTGAGACAAGGTCTCACTATGTAGCCCAGGCTATCCTTGAGCTTGTGGTGGCCTCAGTCCTCCCGCCTCAGCCTCTCAAGGCCTGGGATTACAGGTGTGTGTTACCATGCCCCAGCTAATGATATTTTAGCCTTGATCACTTTGTTAAGGTGGCTTTGCATAGGTTCTTCTAGGTAACCTTCTTTTGTAATTGATGCATATTTTGGAGAAGATGATTTGAAACTGTAAGTGTACTGTTTCTCTTGAGCCTCTGTCTCATTGATTTTATTTCTTCATTTTTAATAGAGTGCTAGGCAAGCAGTCTGTTACTGAGCCACATCTCTAGCCCTCTCTCACTGATACTAATGTTCACTGTTGAATTTTGTCTGCAACCATTGTAACTGTGGTATTTGGGCAATGATTTTGAATTTCTCTTATTCCTGGCATTTGTTAACTGGAATTCTTCTAGAGGGGAGAGATATCTTCCTCATTTATTTATATCAGTATGTTCTTGTGAGTATATGCTTTACCCTGTAGGTTATCATCCCATACTACTTTATGTTGTTGTTTGTGTCATTGCTCCTAGGCCTTCAAATGACAGGGCTAGGAATTATGTATATGATTGGCTTTGCTTACATAGGAGGTCAACATGCATGTATTCAGAAATATTGGAAAGAGTTACATCTGTATTGAACATGTATGGGTTTTTTCCTTGTCATCAGTCCTTAAACAATATAGTATAACTATTAGCATAGCATTTACATTGCATTAGACATTGAAAATAATCTGAAGATGATATAAAGTGGATATATGTGTGGGTAAGCAAATAATTCAGCATTTTATGAAATGGGTTTGAATTCTTGAACTTTTTTTGGGGAGGGTAATAGGAATTGAACTCATGACCTTGTGCTTACCAGGCAGGCACTGCTGCCTGCTAAACTACATCCCCAGCCCTATAAAAGGGACTTGGCAGCAGTGGTTTCATTAATTTCCGGGGGAGGGGAGCAGCCCCACCACCAAACAACAACTGTGTACTTCTCTATGTATGAAAGAGTTTGACTTTGTACTGATACTTTTTGTTTATGTATTTAGTACAGGGCCTCACTACACAGATCTGACCCCCAAGCAATGGGATTACAGGCCCTTGCCCAATCTCAAAGGCTCAGCGTGCCCTGGGGTCAGGGCCAGTAGGGCTATACTTTGTGTTCTAATATAACATGTAGGTCTCCATCATCAAGGATTGAACCAGTGCCTTGCTTTGGTAGGCCAGCCTTTTAATTCTGAGGTATATGCCAGACCTTCTCAAAAATTTTGAGATAGGGTCTTGCTATGTTGGATGACTTCCTTGTATTAGAGAGATATCTTCAAGAGGGATTCCTAGGATAGGGTTGATGAGTAAAAAAGTACACATCTAGTTTTGCTAGGTAATTCCAGTTTTCCTTCATATAAGTGGTACCAGTTGCATTTCCACTAGTAATGTATGAAATTCCTGTTTTTTCCCCTACAGTCTGCCTAATGGAATGCATTGTCATGCTTTTCATCTTCTTGATTTCATTCTTTCAATTTAAAAAATGCTTTGTAGTCTTTCCAGTGGTCCCTTGTGGAAGGATGCGTAATGCCTGTGGTTGATAGATTCTTACAGCTTGAAAATGGAATGCATTATCTGCTAATATTGCACTGGTAGAAGTAATTATGTGCCAGGGAAATTGATTTGAGTGCAGTTTCTAGCCTACTCGAATTTTGTCATTGATGAAATCTTGTTTTTTTTTTTTGGTTGAACCAGGGATTGAACTCACACCTTTGCACTTGCCTAGGAAGCGCTTATTCTACTGAGCCATCTCCTCAGCCTGAAACCTTTTGTATTTAATGAAGACATTGCATTGACTCATAATACCTGTGCTCTGAAATAATTGTGTAGTTTCACAAAGGGTATCTGAAACTGCAAGAATGCTATCATTTTTCAGAATTTATATGTGGAAATAGTAGTTGTTGGTTTATGTTGTATGCTATTTTAAACAGTATACAACTATACATATTGACACCCATGTAATGGTAGTTACTGTGACTAGTAATGTCATAATTCATGAAGAAGAAAATCTTAAAATGAAACCAAATTTAAAGTTCTGGATTAGTATTATCCTATCAGATATTAGTAGTTCCCTCTATCCTACAAAGTCTACTGAGGCTAGAAATTTAGGTTCTTTCTCAGAAAGGATGCTGCTCTACATCCTTATAACACACCAGTAAAGAAACAGGACTGAGGATGTAGCTTAGCAGTAAAATGCATGTGTGAAACCCTGTTTGATCCCTAGGAGGAAAAAAGTTCCTTGAGATTTAGGTGCTTGCATTCTAGTAGTGTTCCTCACACAGTGTGTGTGTGTGTGTGTGTGTGTGTGTGTGTGTGTGTGTGTGTACACTGAGGATTAAATTCACAGTCTTCACAGTTACATCTCTAACCCTTTTTATTTTAAGTCAAGGTCTTGCTAAGTTGCTCAGCCTTTGCTGGAGCTTGTGATCCTTCTGTCTCAGCCTTAGGATTACAAGCATGTACTACTACACCTGGATTCTAGTGGTATTGAAGTGATTGTTCCAAGCCAACAGATGCTGAATAGTGATTGTGAATGGAATTGGTAGAAGTCTGGTTTAGTTTTAAAGTAAAATCGCCTTTTGATACTATCACCTGTCTGACTTGGAACACTTAAGTTTACTAGCGACAGAGAGCCCCAGAAAACAGCCACAGGATAGTGACTTACATTGTCCACATATATTTTCTATCTCATTTGTTATTATTATTATTATTATTATTATTTTGTGGTGCTGGGAATTGAACTCAGGGCCTAACACACTGTCAGCCCCTTGTTTTTTATTTTGTATTTATTTGTTGTATAAAGGTAGTGTACAACATGCTTTCTATAGGTTAATAATTTAACATAACCTATCATTACCCCCATTTTTTGTGTACAAAATATCTCAGAAAATATCTAATACACAGTATAATAATAATTAACTGAAGTCTTCATGCTGTAGTTTAGGTCTCCACATATAGCTACAACTTGCACTTTTTAAAAAACATGAATTTCTCCCCTTCTGTTTCTACATAAAAAAAGAAATTAAGCATCGTTCGCCCCTCTCCCTCTCCTTTAGTACTGGGAATTGAATTGAGGGCTACATGGGCTACATTCCTAACTCCTTAAGTTTGTATAAAACAAGGTCTTGCTAAATTGCTCAGGTTTGGTTTAAACTTGTGATCCTCTTGCCTCAGCCTCCCAGAGTGTGGGGATTGCAGGTGTGCACCACCACACTAAAGTGGTGTTTTTCTTTGCTGCACATTGCTGACCTCACTTAACATAATATCTTCCATGTTGTAGTAAATGGAAGGATCTTTTTGTTTTGTTTTATTTCCTTTTTTTTTTTTGGATAGTCTCATGTAACCCAGGTGGCTTCAAACTAGTGATTTGCCTGCCTCAGCCTCTCAAGTCCTGAGTTTACAGGTGAGTCCCATCACATCAAGCTAGGATATCCCTTCTTAAAAATAAATAACATTTTAATTTCTTTATCCACTTACCTGTTGACAGAGATTTAGGTTGTTTTAATATCTTGATTATTGAGGCTTGGGGGTCTGCCCAGTGGCACAGCACTTGCCTGGCAAGTGTGGGGTTCTGAGTTTGATTCCCAGTATCCCCTCCAAAAAATCTTGGTTATTGTGAATAGTGCTTCACTGAATACAAGCATGTAGATGAGGTTCTGATATTTCTAGTATGTATGCCCAGAAGGAAAATTGCTGGTCACATAGAAGTAGTGTTTTTTGCTGTGGTGATGCACACTTGTAATCCCAGCACTTTGGGAGGCTGAAAATGGGAGAATACTACAAGTCCAGTCTACGTAGTGAGACTCTGTAGACCTTGTTCTAAATACAGGGGAAAAAAAAAAAGTAGTATTTTTAGTTTTTTGAGGAATGTCCTGACTGTTTTAATTACATAATGGCTGTTCCAGTTTACATTTCCACTAACAGTAAAAAAGTATTTCTTTTTCTCTGTATCCTCTTCATTTTCTGTCTCTTCTTTTACAGTGTGTGCATTATCACTGAACTTTACCTGATCTTTTGTCCTTCTGGTGATAGTTGTCCTAGTAGGTGTAAGGTGGCACTTTGTGTGATTTTGGTTTACATTTCTTTGAGCAGTAGCCCTTTTAATAAATCTGTTGATCATTTTTACATTGTTTTTGTAGTAATGTCTTCTTACTGCCTTTGGTCATTTTTGGGTAGGTGTTTTTCTTTTTTGTTTGTGTGTTTTTGACTACTGAGTTGTGTGAATCCTTTATATATTTGGGATACTAACCTCTTATGAAATACCTTGCAGATCTTCTTGCATCTATAGGCTGTCATTATTTTATTGATTTCTTTGCTGTATAGAAATACCTCATTTTAAATGGCTCCTAATAGTGAAAGTAGTAGTGGGCTAGTAACTCTAACAGAAAAGAGTAGAGCTTTTTAAAACTGTGATTCACCAGAGAAACTATAATATTCTAAGACATTTGGTCATCATGTATATAAAGAATTAACTTTTCTCCAGTATATGTTAATGACTGTAGTTTTTACTGTCCTTGAGAGAACTGAGAAATACTCTGTCCATCTGTCTCATCTATGTTGTGTGTTATAGATGCTGAGTCTCATTTGAGAAGGCCTGTGAGAATTGTAGACAAGATAACCTTTTTTGTTTTCTATTCTTTTTAACTACTACTTACTGGTTTAGTGATGTTAGGAAAGTCTTTTTTTTTTTTTTTTTTTTTTTTTTTTTTTTTTTTTTTTTTTTTTTTTTTTTTTTTTTTTTTTTTTTTTTTTTTTTTTTTTTTTTTTTTTTTGTGGAGTTGGGGATTGAACTCAGGCACTTGTGCTTGCCAGGGAAGCACTTAAGTCACTGAGCCATCTTCCCAGCCCCCTCCCCCTTTTTTTAGGAAAGTCTTAATCTCTAATCCTGATGAGAATAATAATAGTTGCTATTTCATAGAACTGAAGCAAGAATTTAAAAAACATATCCTTGTGGATTACCTTTATCTAGTTTTATGGCTCTTACTACTATGTATGTGCTGGCTTTCTCCCACTTTTATTTTTTATTTTATTTATTTATTTATTTTTTTGGTGGAACCGGGGATTGAACTCAGATCCTTGTGCTTGCCAGGGAAGTGCTTATTCTACTGAGCCATCTCCCTAGCCCCACATCCCACTTTTAAATTTTCAGTCCAGACCCCCTTTTGTGAGATCCAGTGTCATTGTAATTCATCTGTTTATTCTGTATCTCATTTGGCTAATAGGCTTAATTTGTATACCTGAGATGTGCTTCCAACCTCATCATTTTCTCTGAATCTGCTTACAGTAAATTGGCAGCACTATTGAATTAGTCATTTTCCTTTGTACCTTATAACTCAACTATCATCAAATTTTCTTGACTCTGTCTTCTCTCTTTCTCATCCAATCATATTGTATCATCTCAGCCTTACTATGCTGGTATAAACTGTCATTATCTCTTAGCTAATTACAGTGGGCAGTCTCTTAACTGGTTTCCCTGCTGCTTTTCATTTGACCTTCAAGAGGCTCTTATTTCATAATTAGAACCCTTCTCTCTTCTTCCCCTCCCTCCCTCCCTCCCTCTCTCTCTCTCTCTCTCTCTCTCTCTCTTCCTGCACCCCTTTCCCCCTTCTTCTTGGAGATTGAATCCCCAGGCTAACCAAGTGCTCTACTATTGAGCTACAGCCCTAGCACTAAATCTAGGTGTTCTTAAAAGTCGGACCACTTTTAAAAAGGGAAATGTATTGTACAGAGTATATCTATAACAATTTGCTGTTTCATTTCTCCTGTTCATTCTGAGAGTGGTTTGCTTAATTACTCTAAGATATTAGGGAGTTTTTAAAAACTGGTGTATAAGGGACTAAGATTAGATGCCAGTTCACTTAGCTTTATTAAAGTAATTCAACCTGTCATAGCTAACATTCAACTTAAAACTTAAAAGATAAGCAGTTCTAATTACACAGAATAGGCCAGGCTCGGAGAAGCAGACCTGTAATCCCTGCACTCCGGTGGCTGAAGGAGGAGGATCACTGTGAGTTCCAGGTGAGTGTAAGCTACAAAGGTAAGTTTAAAGTCAGCCTACATTACATAGTGGACCTTGTTCTCCATCCCCTAACCCCTCCAAAAAAAGCAGAAATACGTATAACACTTCAACTAAATCAGGGAAAGTAACAGTTAGTGTGATGCGCGCATAAGCCATTCAGAGAACTATAGCTGCCCAGTAAGCGTAAGAGATTTAGCTCTGAAAAACTGAAGCAGCACAAATTGAAACAAAATATTGTTTTAAAATTGGCTTTTAGCAAAAATTTGAAAAGGTTGAGTGATATGATACTGTATTTGGAAAAGGAATAAAAAATGGACACTCAAAAAAAAAAAAGAGGGACTTGGGAGATGGCTCAGTGGAATAAGCGCTTCCTTGGCAAGCGCAAGGGCCTGACCTTGGTTCCGCCAAAAAAACCCAAAAAAACCCAGAAATTCAAGATTAACAGTGTGACTTTTGCCGAAATCTGAGGAATTGCTTATTGTTTTATGGTTTTTCATTATTATTTAAGATGTCTTTGAGGTCTCATTGTTATTTTCTTTTCACATGCTCTCTTTGCTCCTCCCTGTCACACTGTTCTGCCCTCATGGTCTGCCATCTGTTAGCGTGGCTCCTTGTTTCAGAGCAGGCAGGCAGAAAAGGTTTGTTTTTTAGGAAAGGGTTTTTGTATGCAAGATAAAACTGGTCCTGTTTGGCAGCTCATTGACTGGAGTGCTTAAGCAATGGTTTTTCTTTTTGGTACCAGGAATTCCTGCTCTACTGTGAGTTACACCTCAGTCCTATCGCAGATTCTTAATATCACATATGTAAGTTATTTCTGGGTTTACACATAGGTGTAGATAAATAATTTTATTTGCTTGAAATAGGATTCAAATAAGGTCTATATAATTATTTGGGATTTTTTTTCACTTTCATTTATTTTTGTGTAAGTTACTGAAAATTGAATGTAGGGCCTTAATACTGAGCTACATTACCATTAGTTGATTTTTAAGTTGGATTCTCACTATGTTGCTAAGGCTTGACTTTATCTTGTGATCTCTCTGCCTCAGCCTCTTGGAGTGGAACGATTACAGAGGTGAGCCATGCCTGGCTGTTTATTCACTTTTAATTTTTAGACTCTGCACTTATTTCTTTCTTATAGTTTTGTTAGAAGAAACTGTGTTTCTCATATGAGGTGTTTCTCAGTTTCACTCTGCTGATTTCATTTTTGTGATGTCATTTAACACATTTTTCTGTTTCCTGAATTTCCTGTAGCTGATGGATTATTTTTATTTTTGTTTTTGGAGTGGGTACTTAATAGGAGTGGTTTTTTTTTTTTGTCTTTTTGAGACAGGGTCTCACTATGCAGTTCAGGCTGGCCTTAAGCTCACTTTGTAGCTCAGGCTGGTTTCGAACTCACAATAATCCTTCTGCCTCAGGGTTTTGTTTCTTTTAAGAGGTACACACATAAGTTCTTATTTTCTTTTTGTAATGTTAGTAGCTATTAATGATCATTGTTTAAATTTACTGATTCA
The DNA here is from genome assembly GCA_004027165.1 of Ctenomys sociabilis. NCBI lineage: Eukaryota > Metazoa > Chordata > Mammalia > Rodentia > Ctenomyidae > Ctenomys > Ctenomys sociabilis. Next base: position 12,789 of record PVKA01032077.1, read on the forward strand.
TTAGGGATTTTGAAGTAACAGAACTATTCTTTAATTTTATTTTTAATGAGAATTTTTTTTTTGGCACCACAGTGTTTTATTTCAACCTTCAAACAACATAAATAGGTGACAACTTCTGACATTGAACCATGCAACACTAAACAACAACAACAAAAATCAACACAAAGGAAATCATTTTTAAAAACACAAGTACTTCACATTTCACAGCAGTGCACGGCAGTACTGGCCACTGTTTCTAGCCAACTGCTTCAACAACAGGGTCGGAACAAACCCCTTGATCAGAACAAAATCTTATGTTTTCTCCCTGCTCCAAGTCCGTACACACTACACTGCTCTTCTCAGACTTCTGTAAACTTAATCTTCAAACGTAAGTAGAAATTGTGCGTGATCATAAAGCTACCTAAACAAAAAACAAAACAAAGCAGCAGAGAAGTAAACAGAATTTCCTGTAAGGCATCAGGAGGTCAATGCTGGCTGGACCCTTCATTTCACCAACTTGAAAGTTTTGATTTTTATTTCTCAGCATACCCAATGTTCAGAAGAAGCTTAACCAACAGGCTCAAGTCAAAAGTGTCAAAAGTCCCACCCCTCCCCTTCCCTCCCCTCCATTTTTTAGGTAAATATTTTATATAAAACATAAAATCAAGTTCTACTTTATATAAAAAACTGAGTATGTTTAACAGTAAAAAAATACTATGTTTAAATCTCTTTTTAAAAAACACATATAATAACAATACTTCAGAAGACTGGATCTAACCCACTGCCCCTCCTTGCGGCCAGCTGTCCACCCCGGCACAGTCACATTAAGGCGAAGGCTGCAGGAGGCACGGTGTCCACTGTGGCATGGCTGCAGACTTAAAGTGAGCGTTCCACTCCCTGCAGGATCAGCTGTGGCCTCTCCCGTATGTCCACTGAGCCATCTTGCATCCCAAAGTAGACTCTGTCTGCCATGTTGATGAACAGGCCTGTGCCCACCACACCTGGGATCATCTTGATATCTATGTTCACTTCGTTCCATTTGTGCACCTGGTCGAACTTCAGTCCAGGATGAAAATTCCCGTTGTCTGTCACCACAGGACCTGCCTTACTGATGGCCATCCGAAGCTCAACTTCACCCCCAAACTTCCGGGTTACAGCTCGGCTCACTGGGACATAGGCCATGGGGATGACCTCAAGAGGGATACCCTTGTGCCAATGATCCCTAAGGTTCTTTGATTTTTTCCTGAAGTCAGTGATCATGATGAAGTGGCTGGCATAGCCAGCCACAATCTTCTCCTGGGTCAGGCAGCCCCCACTACCCTTGATAAGGTTGAGGTCAGCATCCACTTCATCAGCACCATTGATGGCAAGGTCGATCTCTGGTTGTCGGTCTAGGTCACAGAGGGGTAAGCCATACTGCAGGATGAGCTGCCGGGCCTGGAAGGATGTAGGGATAGAGATGACGCTCAGATTCTCCTCCTTCACTCTTTCTGCAATTTGCTGCACAGCGTGGACGATTGTAGAACCACTTCCGATTCCCAGCACTTGGTTATATCCCTCCCGTGGTTCTTCACAGCCACATGGCCCGCCAGCTTCTTGGCCTCTTCTGCCTTGGACATTGTGGAACGAGCCTGGCGGAGGGTGTTAGAGCCCCGGCTACAGGCTCCGGAGCTTCCCCAACCGCCAACTGAGTCCGACTGTGCACGCCCCGCCAGCTGCACGTGGGAACCCAGGAGGCCCCAGATGTTCCCGCCTCCGCCAGAGGCCGCGCCCCTGGCCCGCCCAGGCATCAGTGCCAAGATCTGCCCGTAGAGGGTGCTGAAGGGCCCGGGGCGCTGCATCCCGACACCTCGCTCCAGCTTCTGTAATGAGAAAATTTTGAAACAAGATAATAGGGTAGCAATGGTTTAATACATGTATTATTATCTGTAAGTTAGTTACTCCTAATACAGGATACAAACATTTAATTATCCAACAATATTAGCACAAACCTTCTTTGTCAATGAACTAAGAGAAATCAGTAATTATCTCTACTATCTTGTGTGTGCCTTGTCTCCTTTCTCCATCCCAGTTTCTCTTTCCTTTTGAACAGTTTCTTCCTGTTTTACAATATCTGCTGTACATTTTCAATCTTATTTACTCTTTTAGCTTCTCACACTAGGGAGACAATACAATGTTCACACATGTGCATCTGGTTTATTTCACTTATGAGTATGTTCTCCAGTTACGTCCATTTACCTATAGAAGTCTTCAGTTTATCCATGTTTATGGCTAGATAGTTCTCTATTGTAGAAAAAAACCACAGCTATTTTATCCATTCTTGGGTTGATGGGCATTTGGGTTGTTTCCAAGATTTAACTATTACAAATTGTACTGCTGTAAACGTGGGTGCGCACATATCACTGTGCTACAATGTTTTTAAATTCTTGAAAATACCCAGAAGGGGAATAGCTGGGTGGAATTGGACTTCATATCCTGTGTTTTGAAGAATCTCCGCACAGATTTCCATAGTGGTTGAACAATTACACTGAGTTACTTCTCAGCCCCTCTTTTTAATTTTCAAAAATTACTTTTATTTTATTTTGAGACAGGGTCTTAATATAAATATTGCATTGTTTTATCTCAGCCAAAGGAAACTCACTGTGTAGCATTTGCTATGTCTGGCCTCCAAATTGCATTCTTCCTGTATCAGCAGCACCCCTGCCCCCACGTAAGTGGAATTGCAGGCGTGAACCACAGCTAGTGGTTCAGTTACTAGTTTTTTTTTTTTTTTTGGCTTGCTCAGGCTGCCTTAGGGAGGGTAATGCATGTGGAGCTGGGGATCGAACCTGGGTCCCCTGTGCCTGACAGTTTACCCAAGCAGGTACTTAAATGACTCTGCTAACCCACCCCTCACACCCCTGCAGTTGCTAGTTTCTTAAGTGAAATTTCTCAATATGAATTTGAGAATAGACCTGTTTTTGAGCCAGATTAACAGAATACTGAATTTACATAATATTTTTTATTAAAATTTGTCAAAAGACTGAGTAGCAACATTTCCCATTGTGGCTCCTTGACAAAAGGGTTTTAGAGTCAAATTTGGGGAAGAATTTGTACTTCACTCTGTCTGGATTGTCATAGTACACATTAATGTGTAAAAGACTTAAGGAAACCTGTTTAAACATTTCCAAGTTTATTTGACTACTGACTCCTCCTACCCCCAGCATACAGTGGAACTAGTGATCTAAGGAATACATTTGGAAAATGTTGCACTAGAAGATTTGAACAGGCTGCTGGTGATAAAGAGTGGATATTTCCTACAGTGATGTGGAGGAACTTTTTTTTTTGTTTGTTTGTTTTGTTTTTGGCAGAACCAGGGATTGAACTCAGGCCCTTGTGCTCACCAGGCAAGCGCTTATTCTACTGAGCTATCTCCCCAGCCCCAATGTGAAGTTTTTAGTGCTAGTTCTGTAATAAGACATTTTTTGTCTGAGGAAGAATAAGAGATAAATATTGCATTGTTTTATCTCAGCCTATATTATATGTCTAAAGAAGCAGTATTAGGAAAGGAAAGTCACTGTGTAACATTTGCTATATCTGAGCAGTGTTCTTAGTACTGATGTTACTACACTGTTGTGCGGTGGGTGTGTTGTTCGTCCTTTAAAGATAAGAAGCCAAAGGATAAAAAGGATTAAGGAAATCATTCAAGGTTAAAGGTGACAAAGCAGAGCCAAGATCTGGACTTCGCTCCATAGTCTATCTGCATAACCAGCCATCTGCACTACAAAATATAGAAGGTAGAGAGCATTAAATATAAATTAGTTTGAGAGGGGATTTAAAGTTTATTTGGAAGAAACAGATATATTTTCTTTAGCTTTCAGGTAGTCAGGGCCCTAAGAGAAGAATGAGAAGAGTTGCTCTGTCCTACTCTTGTCACGAAGAGAAAAAACTTGTAGACCTGGGATCCACAGAACAAGTTACAGCTCCACTGGAAGTAGATTAGATGCAAGGCTAAGAGGACACTACACCAGAACTTCAGACTTACAAATGAGTTGAGGCTTAATTAACAGGATCCCCTCACCCTTTATGTGACACCTGAGATTTACATAATTTGTTCTTGCGCTTGTAATAATCAGAGCTCACATTAGTACATTGCATTGAAGTACTTTCCCATGGAGTTTCATTAGATCCTCATAACTGTGAAAGGTAGATAGGTTGTTTATTTTCCCTTACATTGCTGGTTCTTAAATCTATGTTTTCTGCTTATTAAAAGCTAGTGTTGGGTTTGATTCTAGCCTTAGCAAAACGAAAAATGTTTTCTGTATCACATCTGTATGCTATGTCACACTGTCTCAGTTATTCTGTAATACCCTTTTATGGCCTGAAATATTGAAAAAAATTTCCCTCATCCTGAGGATTGGCTGCAGGACTTCACATGTGTTAGGCAAGTGCGTGCCACCAAGCTGATCCCCAGTTCTTAAAATTTTTTCCCTCCCCTGTTGTCTCTTGATACAGTGTCCTACTGCATAAAGCCTAGGCTCGGATTGAATTCACTGTGAAGCCAAGGTTGGCCTAAAAGTCACAGCCCTGCTCAGTCTTCCAGATGCTTGGATTACAAACGTATACTGCTATTACTGGTTGAAATACTACATTCTTCTGTTGCAGTAAGAAAGTATACACAGGAGGCTGAGGCAGAATATCAAAGTTTGAAATCAGCCTGGGTAACTTACTGAGACCCTATCTTAAATTAAACAAAATTACAAAAATTCCTGGAGATGTAGCTTGGTGTACAATCCTGGTTTCAATTCCCATATCTTCAGAGCAAACCAACAAATCAATAAGCAGTACATATAGGGGCAAGAGGCATAAGGTGGTCATCTCCTAGGGAAATTGAAGCATAATTATTTCCTCTTTCTCCCATAGTAAGCTGACATATTAGTAAGACGAGGTGAATAGGTAAAAAATGTATTTGAGGATGTTACTTTAAAGAGAGGTCATTGTGGAGTTTTGATCACATGTAAGATGGCAATCAGAAACAGGCCAATTCTTAAGCCATTTTTAATTTTTCTTGCCATTGACCACCCTCTTTTTCAAAAGGAGAAGGTCCCTTAGGGCTTCTAAAGTGTTGCCAGTTGGCTGAAGATTCTTACTTAATTCATATAGAAAGCATGAATTGGAAAAGTGAATCTATTTTTGTGTTACTAGTCCTGAGCTCTGCATGCCAGGGACTATCAACTGTTAAAGTTAATGGCCCACCTCACTTTTTGGAGCCAGCAGCTAGGGCAGACCTAGGGAATTCTTGTGGCTGTCTGAGATGGTGGCATCTGGCAAGTTTTTGTGCTGTCTGCTGTTTGCTGCTAGCTGTCTTCAGTGCAACCAGTTTGGCTGCTTTGGGCATCAGTGACCTTTGGTGTTACTGGCTCTTAGTTTATCAGCTCAGCATGTTCTGCTCAAGATACAAATCATGAACAGGTAAAATATGCCATCTGGAAAGATCCTTATTAGGACTTATGGTGCAGGATAAGAGGAAACATTGCATAGACCAAGAATATAGGAAAGTTGATTTATATAGGAAAACAGGGGGCTGGAGAGATAGCTCAGTAGAATAAGTGCTTGCCTGGCAAGCACAAGGTCCTGAGTTCAATCTCTAGTACCACCAAAAAAAAGATAACAGGCATGCCCAGTATCAGGGAGGGGAATGGCCTCTTGTGGACCTATTTGAGGAGGGCTGCAGAGAGGTGTCATCCAGGGAGGCTATAGTGTAGAGTCATGTGGGACAAGTCCATGGCCAAAGTTATTGCAGCCAACACATACATCTCACAGAGAAGCCCTGGGCTTCTGATATTGCTAGGCTGGCTGCAAGGCCTTTTAGGCAGTTGTGAAAAATGAAGAGTGCCTCTTGGGTAACGACAGTGTCCTCCTGCCTCACAATTAGTATAAAGATTTCTTTATTGTTTTCTGTAGACTTTGCATTTTTTGTTTTATAATTTGGTATGGAAAACCAGTTTCACATTGTCCTACATTAAAAGAGAGTGACCTATATCTTTTAAAGAAAACTTTAAAACAGGACATGATGGTGTACACCTGTAATCCCAGCATTTTGAGGAGGCAGAGTCTGGAGGATCACAGATTCAAGCCCTGCCTGAGCAGTTTAGTGAATTAGTGAGGTCCTGTCTCAAGAAAAAAGGACGAGAGGGAGCTTGGGATGGGAATGCATATTAGTGTAAATGATCACAGTTCAATTTCTAGGATGAAAAAAAAGTATCACTCTTTGGACATACGTTCTATGTTGTATCTCTCTATGTATATATAACTATCTCTGACTCAGTACTATTGGAATAAGAGGAGTACTACAGAGCCTGTTTGGTTGGGAAGTAGATTTTTGTCTATTTCTTAACCACCTATAGATTCTTTTAAAAGAATCTTATTTTCTGAATATTGATAACATCTCATAATTTTCTTTGTTAATTACTATCTCTGCCCAAGCAGCTTTTGATGGTCTTTTTTTTTTTTTTTTTTTTTGTCTTTTTTGAGGCAGGGTCTCACTATGCAGTTCAGGCTGGCATTAAGCTCACTTTGTAGCTCAGGCTGGTCTCGAACTCACAACAATCCTCCTGCCTCAGCCTCCCGAGTGCTGGGATTACAGGCTCGATGGTCTTTATAGAGAGCCATCTGTGGTCTTGTCATGATCCAGAGGAGTCCATATTTGTTATCCCAGAGAAAAGGTATTGGAATTCCAATAAGTAACCCCAGTCTACTACTTCCAGCGTAACCCATGGTGAGAATAAAGACACAACATATCTACAGTGGAGGGGAACCAGGGGGTCCTAAGTCCAGTCAGAATATTGACTAAACAGAACAAAGGCCAGGACCCGGGCCTGAACCTGGGTTTTATTAAGTTGTGAAGAGGAGTGGCTTGAAGTTAAGTGATTATGAGAACAGCAGGAAGTTCCTGAATTCTATGAGCTGGGCTAGGTAGAAGGCATAATGGCTCCTCTGTACTGTGCTGAAAGAGGTATGCAGACCTCAAAGTCTGGAGGAATTTGTATAACACAGTTTAGGAAGTATCTTGTGCTTTTGGCCCCTACTTCAGCTGTGCTGTGTGGCCTTCACACCTGGAGATGGCAGGGGTTCTTTCTTGAACCTCAGTCCCAGCCCACAGTGCGGTGTCTCACTTGGCCTTGCTCACACATAGCATTTGGGAGCTGTAGGTGGACATCACTGACGTGGGTGTTGCTTCAAAGGCTACACATCAGAATCACAAAATCATTTGAGGGGGTAAAGTATTACCCTAGCTAGATCTGTACGTACCAGTACATGGAATTTGGGTCAGGGTTAGGTAAAATGGAGACAAATGGTCATCTTTTAAGGAAAGCTGTCCCCGTGGTCCTCTACAGGTCTTTTTAACCTGTTTCTCATTTTGAAGAGAAAGGAGATATATTTTGTTTATAATTGTCAAGATTTCCTTAGTTTTTTTTTTTTCAAATTTTTAAAATCATTTATTTATTTTTTTGGTACAGGGTGTTGCTATGCAGTTTGGACATATAGTGATCTTTCTGGTTTAGCCTACTCAGTGCTAGGTTTACAGTTTCAGTGGCCAGCTCAGCGTCCCGGCTGGCATGGCAGGTGGTACTGGGGGTCGAACCCAGGTCCATATGCTTGCCAGGCAGGCACTTAGACCACTGAGCTGTCTCCCCAGCCCTTCCTTAGTTGCTTCAAGTTGATGGTAAAGCTTATGTTTTTAAGCCATTCTAGCTCTTTTGCCTTTACATATGTAAAGTTTTATATGTTTTTCTCCCACTAATCTTTTAAACAAATGCATACCAGATAGGGATTTTACTTTTGATTTATGAAATAAGCAGTGCCATGTTTATTTTTTCATGTTATTAAGTGCGCATGTGATTCTTTTCAAAATTATTTTTGGTGCTAGAGTTGGAATTCTAGGGCTTCTTTTATACTAAGCAAGTACTCTCATTGAGCTACAGCCCCAGCTCCTCTTTTTTTTTTTTTTTGGATTGAACTCAGACCCTTGCGCTTGCAGGGAAGCACTTATTCTACTGAACCATCTCCCCAGCCCCACCTCTGTATTTTAAAGTAAACTTATTTATAGATACAGATAAGCTTTTCAGAGATTTTGATATTGTTGATCAGTTTAGGGGAAAACTGACATATTTATAATGCTTATTTTTCCAATCTAGGCCAGCTTCTCTCAACATAGATGATCTTTGATTTCTGTCATCAGTGTTTTGTAATTTTCAGCACATAGATCCTGTATGTTTTGCTAAATTTGTACCTAGGCATTTCATTAAAAATACTTAAAGAACTTAATTAAAGTATATGCATTCGTAGACATATACATGCAATACGCGTATTGGTGAATTGCATGAGAATAAGTTTACTTTCAAACTTGGTTATTTTCTATAAACATGAGAGATTTTAGGGAGGAGTTAGGGTAGAGTTCAAGATAGGAAACAGGAAAAACTACACTTCCTCCCAAGTCATGTTTTTATACTGTGACTTTATTGTTTTGTTTAAAAGTGAATTCTCATGACAATAGATATTCAAAGATAGTTAAGTACATAAACATTTCCAAATTAGTTGAGCAGATTAGATTTTCCCTGGTGTAATTTACCTCCAGGGCTAGAGATTTGCCTAGAAGTTACAGGAATTCATACTCTAGTACAGGAATTCATACTTTTTAAAAAACATGTTTTGTGCGTTGGATATTGAAGAAAATTCTGCTTGCTTTTTTGAGGGGGAGGGGGAATGAGCCAAGCTGTTCTTTGCCCTTCAGCTCCTTTTGTGTAGTTTGTACAAGGTACAAGCTTAAGTGAATGTATTTTGGTGTCTAGATTTTATCTTACATATGGAAAGGATAGGCAACTTGGTGCTTGTGTTTATAGGAACAGTATTTTTCTGTCAGCTTATTTTTGAATGAGAGTTTACATATCTGTGTATCTCTGAATTTATATGTATGGCATCACTGTAATTACATCAAGGAAAATGATTATGTTGCAAGGAAATTAAAGGTGAAATTTGCTTAATACATATACTTCTGGGTATAAATAGATGCTCCATCAAGAAGCACATGAAAAAATCATGCTTATCATTTAATAATTAGGCTTGCTTTTATGGTAAAAGATAATTTTATTTTTCTCTTTATATCATTGAGGCTTAGTTGTCCCTGGTCCAGGTGTTTTTACCCTCCTCCCTAAACTTTGATTTGAAAATTCTTCAACTTTATATTAAGTTGATGAATTAAACAATGTGCACCTGTGTTCTTCACATAAATTCATAATTGATAGCATTTGCTGTACTTTTTTCTCTAAACACACAGGAATGCACACACATGTACACATATGCACGTGCACACACACATATTTTAAGTGAAAGTAAGTTGAAATCTTCAAGATGCTCTTTATCCTCTCCTAAAACTTTGATCTACATTTCTTGGAAACAGACTCTCTTGACATAAGCATGATACCTTTATCCTAAAGAAAATACCTCTACTTCATTGTCATCTAATATGCAATGTTTGTATTTAAATTTTTTCTTTCCCACATAATCTCCTATAGTTTTTTATTGTTCTTCCCTGAACATGGATCTAATCATGTTGACATAATTTAGTTCTTAGGTCATTTAAATGACGGATGATGACCAACTTTTTAAAAAAGTTATATAGTATAGTATCTGTGGAAGATTATCCTTACCTGAACACTTATTATTATTATTTTGGTTATTAAAATCTTTGAACATTGTATGCACATGGTAAGAGCTCTGCATGGTATGATGTTACAGCAACAGATATGTCTGCTTTTCATTCTTGATTGTTTTTCTATTCTTTCTTGTAATTAACTGTTGTATTTCTTCTTTTTTCTTTTCTTTCTCTATTTGTGGTGATGGGGATTGAACTCAAGGTCTTCTGCTTATTCTGCCACAGGGCTATGATCCCCCCCCACTGTTAATCAGTTTTTTATGTGTTTTCTCAGAGATGCTGTACTTGCACATGTATACTCTTTTTTTCTCCTGCAAAATGGCTGTTTTATTTTTTATTTTGTGATTCCTATTGCAGTCCTTCCTTGTCACATGTCAACATTTTATTGGTTTTCTTAGGCTCATATTTCACTATATGTATGTATCATGCTTTGTTCACTTATTGCTGGGCACTTGAATTCCAGTCTTTTACCTATTATAATCTGCTATGAACCTATGAACATTGATATACAAATATCTGTTCAAGTCTTTTTAATTCTTTGACTATGTATGTCAGGTTGGCGGTGGTTTACTTTTTTTGTACTGAGGATTGATTTCGGAGTGAGTGCTCAGCTACATCTCCACTCTCTTTTTTAAAATTAATTTTATTGAGAAACAAATAGCAATGAGACAGTTTTAAAACTGACTAGAAGGACAGTTTCACTAATTAATACATTGTATATTGTTGACTTCAAAGTGGTTATTCATAGTACAAGAGACAGACATGATATCCTGTCCAAACACTATCAGTACAAATCTTCTTCTCATTGTCTCCACCCTTTTTATTTATTGTTTTGTTTTTGTCAGTTTCCCAGGCTTGCCTCAAGCTTGAAATCCTCTTGCCTCAGTCTTTCAAATGGCTGGGATTATAGGAATGCACCACCATGCCATTTGTTACATCTTGATTTCCTTAATTGAATATATCAAAGTTATTATTCCAGTTTAATATAGTCTAGATAATTGTAGATCTTCTTTATTCCTTTTAATGATTTTATTTTATTATTATTTTTTTGTGTGTGTGATACCAGGGATTGAACTTGGAACTTTGCACTTGCCAAGCAGGCGCTTATGTTGCTGAGCTATATCCCCAGCCCTATTTTATTTTATTTTATTTTATTTTATTCTTTTTGGCAGAATTGGGGATTGAACTCAGGTCCTTGCGCTTTACCAGGCAAGTGCTTATTCTACTGAGACATCCCCTTAGCCTTCATATTTTATTTTTGAGATAGATTCTATCTATGTAGTGGTCTAGCTTTTAACTTGCCTGGGCCTCAAACTCACAGTGATCCTCCTACCTCAGCCTCCCAAGTGCTGTGATTGTAGGCATGTGCCACCATGCCTGGCTCATTTTAGTGATTGATTTGAATTCCAGTGTATACATATAATGTACTAGTTTCTTATTAGTAAACTTTAGCTCTTTTACCTTTTTTATTTTTATTTCTTTATTTTTGGTATTCTAAATAAGGCTACAATAAATAGGATCTTATAATAAATAGTTTAAATGTTACTCGAAGTTAAAAAAAAATTGTTAGTACATGTTTTCAGTAATGATTGAGTTCACCATAGTTTCGTTCACATAACATCTCAATTCTTTTTATATCCCCATCTTCTCCTTCCCGCCTCCCTTATCTCTTGGCTGAATCTTCTTATATTTTATCTCATGAGTGTTGGTGTTGCATACCTACAATTCTAGCAGTCTGGAAGAATGAGGCTGGAAGATCTACAGGTTCAAGCCCAGCCTTTGCACTTTATTGATTTAGTATGGCATCATCTCAAAATTTTATGCAAGGAGTCTAGGGATATAACTAAGTGAAAAGGCCCTGGGCTCAAAACTGTACCCAGTACCACCACCATTTCCCCACCAAAAAAAAAAAAAAAAACATCTTATGTTGCACATGGTGGTACCTGCTTGTAATTCTTGGGAGAATGAGGTAGGAAGATTTCAAGTTTGAATCTAGCTTGGGCAACTTAGCAAGACCCTGTCTCAGAATCAAAAATAAAAAAGGGCTGGGATGTAGCCTACTGCAGAGGCCCAGTTCAATCACCGGTACTGTTAAAAACAAGAATTCCTCTCAGAAACCCAATATATTGTTGCTCTTTTATTTTAGGTGGATGAATCAGAGACCAGCAGAGATCACCAGACTTGTGTGAAAGCAACAGGACAGTGAATTTAATATACTTGGGTACAGGCAGACAGAGGGCAAAAAGGCTGGCTGTGTGGTACAGAGAAAAGCAGGGGCCAAGTGGGGGACCAGGTCAGGGATCTCAGGTGATGAAATCTGGGCAAACATCTGTGGTCAGAGTCCTCTGAATGTGACTCCATGGTCAAAGTCCTCAGGGACATCCAATGTGAATGTATGGATATTTTCAGATGTCCTGGTGGTTGGAGGAATCTAAGCTCCACCTTATCTCTTTTCACAACATCCTGTGTTTCCTGTGGACAACAGTACTGGTACAGTGAGAAACAATGCTGCTGCGGACAAATAGGTTGGGTGCTTGAAAGTCATGTCTCAGTCAAACCTGACATTTATTTTTCAGTTCACCTTCTGCAGTAGCTCAAGATTATTCAGTATTATCCACAGTTCCTACCATTGCTGTATTGAATTATAATTGCTCATATGTTTTTATTCCCTTCTATGTGTGTGTGTTTTACTATTTTGTTTATGTTTTTGCTGCAGTTATACTGTGAATCAAACCTAGGGCCTTGCTTATGCTTGACAAAGGCACACTCTCCCACTGAGCTGCACCCCAGACCCTCACTTGTGTTTTCAGTTCTTTAAGAGTATTTTATATGTAACAGACTGCCTTACTATGGATAAACTTCACACATTCTTTTCCAGTTCTTGGTACTAATGAGTCAGAATGTTTGTTATAATTAATATATATGTACAGATTTAAATATGTTAAAAAGAGACATCTTAGTGAACATACTCTTTAAATTGCTATTTTGTCTGATGCACAGATTAAAAGGTAACTTTAAAGGTAAAGGTTAGTGGTCCATATTATTGTTATTATGGCTTCTTCTCTTGGCTTGGTATTTCTTTGTATACTCTTAGATCTTTCATATAAGTTTTTTTTCCCCCCCCACAGGACTAAGATTGAACTCAGAGTCTTGGACGCTAATAAACAAGCACTGTAACACTGAGCTGCCCCTCTCCCATTTTTTTTTTTTTTTT
>PVKA01032078.1:0-25671 GCA_004027165.1 Ctenomys sociabilis
GGCCGCGCTGCTGCTACGTTATGCATAGTGCACCTGCCTGGTGCCGTGGGCCCCGCTGCTCCACGTGATGCTCAGCAGGACACCCGCAGGCAGCATCATCACATCTTTTTATTTTTTAATTAATTAATTAATTATGTATTTGGTACAGGGGCTCACTATACAACTCAGACCTGCAGAGATCCTCCTGTTTCAGCCTCCCAGCTCTGAGATTACAGGCATGCAGCACCAGGCCTGCACTCTGGCCAGCTCAGCCTGCCCTGAGGGTGGGGCTGTCAGGGCACGTGGTGCTGAGGATCAAACTGTGGTCCCTAGACCTGCCTTTAGTCCCCTGAGCTGTCTTACCGTTCCTGGCCTCTTGGAGACAGCACTGGTCTCGAATTTGCAATCCTGCTTTGTCCTCCTCCAATGACCACACCTGGCCACAATTTAATTCTTTTTTTTGTGGCAGAACAATAATCCTCTGTTGTGAAGTTGAGCATGGTGGCATAGGCCTGTAATCCTAGCACTTGAGGGGCTGAGGATTTCCAGGAGTTCGAGGCCAGCCTGTGCTACATAGTAGCAACTCCTACTTTGTTGCCACTTTTGTTACTCATTCATGTGTTGATGGGAATTTAGGCTGCTTGTATGTCTTGGCTGTTAGGAATTGAACTCAGGACCCTTCGCTTGCCAGGCAGGTGCTTATTCTACTTGAGCTATCTCCCCAGCCCACAAACATGAAAATGCAGGCATTTCTATAATATGCTGGGTAAATTCTTTTGAGTTTATGCCAAGAAGCAATGGGTGGAGGATATAGCGCAGTGATGCGGGGCCTGCTGGCACGTGTGAGGCCCTCCGCTTGATTCCCGGTATCGCCGCCCCGCCCAAAAAATTGAGTCAGATGACCACGTATATTTCTATCTTTAGGTTCTGTATTAATTTCTATAGTTGCTACTCTTAATTCGTATTCCTGCTAGTGTTATTCCTTTTCTCCTATGTCCTTGTCACATGTGTGTGTTGCGGGGTTGGGAATTAAAGCCAGGAACTTCACACTGAGCTATGTCCCCAGCCCTTTGTTTATTTCCATTTAAAATTTTGAGACAGAATCTCACTAAATTGCTAGGTATAATGCTGGGCGTGGTGGCGCATGCCTGTAATCCCAGCACTCGGGAGGCTGAGGCAGGAGGATTGTTGTGAGTTCGAGACCAGCCTGAGCTACAAAGTGAGCTTAAGGCCAGCCTGAACTGCATAGTGAGACCCTGTCTCAAAAAGACTAAAAAATAAAAAAAATAAATAAATTGCTAGGTATATAGGCTGGGACTGAATTTCTAGTCCTCCTGTCTTAGCCTCTGAGTGCTGGGGTTACAGTTGTACCCCATCATGCTGGCCTGGCCTGTGTTTTGCTTTCTTGCATTCCTGCTGATGGGGTGAGGTGGAATTTCAGTGTGGCTTTGACTTGCCTTCTCTAATGGTTAAAGATATAGAGTATGTTTCCCTGTACATGTTGGTCATTTGTACTTCTTCTTTTTTCTTTTTCTTTTTATTTTTGGCAGAACCAGGATTGAACTCAGGCCCTTGTGCTTGTCAGGGAAGCACTTATTCCACTGAGCCATCTCTCTGGCCCCTCTTTTCTATTTTTTTAAATGTATTTGGTACAAGGTCTCACCATGCAGCTCAGACTCGTAGTGATCCTTCCTGTTTTCAGCCTCCCCAATGCTGGGATTACAGGCATGTGCCACCATGCTCCATTTTGGCGGCAAGCTCAGTGTGTCCGGGGTTGGGGCTGGTACAGCAGCTGGTGTCAGGGATCGAACCCCGGTACCTGTGCTTGTTTAAGTAGGCACTTAGACCCCTGAGCTATCTCACTAACCCTGTACTTCTTTGAGAAGTGACTATTTGCCTCTTGCTGATTGGGATGCTTGGTTTTTTTTTTTTTTTTTTTTTGTCTTTTTGAGACAGGGTCTCACTATACAGTTCAGGCTGGCCTTAAGCTCACTTTGTAGCTCAGGCTGGTCTCGAACTCACAACAATCCTCCTGCCTCAGCCTCCTGAGTGCTGGGATTATAGGCATGCGCCACCACGCCCGGCTGATGCTTGGTTTTTTGATATGTGGTGCTTTGGGTAGCTGAAAGGTTTCCTTCCATTCTGTAGGTTGTCTCTTCACTTGGGTGTGTTTCTTGCTGTGCAGAAGCTTCTCAATTTGAGGGATCCATTTGTTAATTCTTGCTGTTTCCTGTGCTTTTAGAGCCCACTCAGGACATCGTTGACCAGGCCGATGACTCCAACTGTTTCCTTGATGGAGACCACTCCTAAATTGTGCCCCATAAGAGCAGGATTTAGTATCAGCCAGTTGGCTTCATGTTTGCGTGTGAGTTAGCTGGGCAGTGGACTCACAGTAAGTGACCCTCCGTGAGTCACTAGTCCCCACGGGGTCTGCATTGGCCCATGAAGCTGTGACACCTTGTACTGACTTCTAACTGGTAGGCAGCCCGTTACCTCCAGCTGAATTGAGCTAGCATGGTGCTGAGTTTGGGAGGCCCACCTGAGGGTGTTGCCAGCAGCACAGCATAAGAGGCAGAACTGGAGACGCTGGTGGAGCTGTTGGAAGCTCCTGGTTCTCCTGGGTATTCTCCTGGGAACCTTGTGATGCTGGCTTTCCTCGTGAACTTGGCTGTCCTCATCTGTGTTCAGGACCTTATTGGTGCTGAGAATGCCTATGGTCCATGTTTGGGGAGCTCTGCTCCTCATCGTGAGCATCATTTCCTGGCTCCAGAGAGGAAGATGGTGCACAGCTCAGCTCCTGGAGAAGCCATCATGTTGGCTTTCCTGATGGGAACAGCTCTCCTTGTCCTCAGAGAAGCTTGGGTCCTCACTTGCTCTGGGTGGTGTGGTACTTACTGGGGGAGCTCGGGTCTTACCTTGAGCATTGCTTTCTAGCACTGCTTCCCAGTTCAGATCCCTTACCCTGCTGCCATGGATCCTTCATCCTGCAGGCAGACTTTCTAGCTTCCACCACGGGCCTTTGGGCCTTTCTAGCGCAGATCTGTGAAGCAAGGCCGCATGAGACACTGTTGTAGGCTCTGGGCCTCCAGTTGGACTTGTGAGAGGCCCTGTTATGGGCTCTAGGTTTCCAACTGGACTCGTGGGGGGTACTGGGGTCCAGGCCCTCAGCTGGATTATCTGGTCGGTTTTTCCTGCACTCTCTCTGTATGTGATTCCTTGGGTGACTGTGAAATAATCTTATACATACGACCCCTTGGAAAAGCCCCAAAGCATCACCTCACAGGACAAGCTAAGCCCACGGCTGAAGAAGTTTGGCTCCAGCCCCAATTAACAAAGCAGATGCAGGCTCCTCCCGGGGCTGCCAGTCTACAGATGAAGTAGCTGTCTGGACTGAGGTAATGTACTGGGCTGTTTTCCCAAGGTTCTGCTAGATCCCATATTTCCTTTTTCTTTCTTTTTTTTTTTAAACTGGGGAAAGAAAGTATGTATTTAGAAGTAGCCAGCTGGACTCAGTTTAGATGATCCCACTTTTGTTGGCAACCCACAAGCATCATAATTGGAGCCAATCGAACACACGCCCTCTTCTCTCCGTGAGGCCTGAGCAGGGCATTGGCCTTGGCCACATCAACGTCCCAGAGCCTTGTTACAGCTGGCTTGCCGTGGTGCTTATTGGCTTTGACAGCCACAGTGAACACGAGTTGTCCTCGATCTTTCTCAGGGCTGACTCTGGTCCGGGGGGGCTTGATGATGGCACAGTGGCCAAGCGTGTCTCTCCTGCGGTCCCTCTTCCGAGGGTACTTGGGCTGCCTCCGGAGCGTCTTGGGACGGTGGAAGGTGGGCGACGTTCATATCCTCCTTTTGTGGCTGTGGACGCCTTTCAGCACAGCCTTTTCAGCCTTCAAAGCTTTTGCTTTGGCTTCAGCTTTGGGAGGGGCAGGGGCTTCCTTTAACTTTGACACCATCTTGATAAAAAGGGCTAATGTTGATGCTTCAGTTCATGAGTTCACGTGATGACTGGGTGCTCAGTCATCCCTCCCTCAAACCTTGTTAGGACGTGGGCATATTATCCGTCTGACTGGAAAAGGGAGGGGGCATGTTTTCTTCAGTGTCTTCTTCTTTTGTTTAAAAACCCAGATAAATATGGGCTGCCCAGAGAAGTTCTTGGTCAGAAACCAGAAAATCTCCAAAGTTGTGAGAGGGTTTTTGATTCTTCTGGAGCCTTAAAATCATACCACAGGTATGGTGACACATGCCTGTAACCCCAGCAACTCGGGAAGCTGAGGCAGGAGGATCATCGTGAGTTTGAGACCATCCTGGGCTACAAAGTGATGTCAAGGCCAGCCTGAGCTGCATAGGAAGATCCCGGCTCTCACTGTGTAGTTCAGGCTGGCCTTGACCTCACTATGGAGATCAGGCTGGCCTCAAACTCACAGTGATCCTCCTGCCTCAGCCTCCTGGGTGCTGGGATTACAGGTGTGTGCCACCACACCTGTAGGCTTTTTCTGTCTTTGGGAAGATTCGATGGGGTTTGCATGACTCTGTAGAAAGGGCTTCGTAGCGGCTCCTCTAGGCCCCTGAGCACTGGCATTCTCTTTCTTCGATGGGCTGAAGCTTGCATGGTACCGGTCTCTGTTAGGTTGGTTCCCAGTTTTTTAAGCAGCTGTAGGGAACTGAATTTTTTTTTGTGGAACTGGGGATTGAACTCAGGTCCTTGTGCTTGCCAGGGAAGTGTTTATTCCACTGAGCCATCTCTCCTGCCTGAATTGTTTTCTTAACCTCCCCCAACCTAGTTCATTACTGGTATAAAAAACTACATTTTAATTTTTTTTTCAAGTTTTGACCTTTTTTTTTGTATTTTAACTTGAAGAGTGAAAAATAGAAACAAAAACAAAGAGAACAAATGACACAAACAGGGTAACATACAAGGATACATATGTTACAGATTTTCACAACATGGATGGCTAATTATATATATATATATATATATATATATATGTATATATAAAATAAATCCAACAGATTGGCAATCCATAATAAAAGCGGATTATCCACAGAAGTTGTTGACTTGAGCCATTCACAGCTCATTATATTAATATAACTACTTTATTTATTTTTGATACAGGGTCTCTATGCAGTTCAGGCTGGCCTTAAGCTCACTTTGTAGCACAGGCTGGTCTCGAACTCAACAATCCTACCTCAGCCTCCCGAGTGCTGGGATTACAGACATGCGCCACCACGCCTGGCTATAACTTTATATACCTCCATTTTTATTTATTTTTATTTTTTATTTTTATTTATTTATTTATTTTGTCTTTTTTGAGACAGGGTCTCACTATGCAGTTCAGGCTGGTCTTAAGCTCACTTTGTAGCTCAGGCTGGTCTCGAACTCACAACGATCCTCCTGCCTCAGCCTCCCAAGTGCTGGGATTACAGGCATGCGCCACCACGCCCGGCAATACCTCCATTTTTATACTTTTCTGCTGGATGGTTAAGACCGAGTTAAAGCAAGACCTATATAACAAAAAATGTAACTTTTGTATCTGATAAGGTCAGTCAGGTACCCTCAGGGTAACCCTGTACCCCTCTTTGTAGATCCCTTGTCAGTGTCAGCCTTGTTACATTTTAATGTTGATCTTTTTGTGGGGGGTACTTGGCCCTAAAGTTTTATCTTTTTTTTTTTCGGTACCGGGAAACTCAGCTCCTTGAACTTGCTAGGGAAGCGCTTATTCTACTGAGCCATCTGCCTGGGTCCCCCGCCAAGCTTAATGTTTAGGGACTACAAAATCCATCTCACGGTTCAAGGAGACCCACAGATCCATCGCCGACCACCAGAGGGCGCAAGCGTCCGCCCCGACCTGTGTGCCCACGGCCTCCCAGCTTTCTGTCGCTCCTGCGGAGCAGAAGGGAAATTGCGCCACTCCCTCCTCCACTCCCAGAGGAAAGGTCAGACCCTCCCCGGGGCAGGGGCAGCCCCTGGCGCCTCCTCTTTCCTCCCCCCAACCCCCACCCCCGTTAGCTCCCCAGGCCTCTGCTGCCCAAGCCTACCCAGGGAGACCGACCCGGATACGCTGGGGCGCTGGGGCGTCGTCTCCTCTAGGCCCTTCCTTTGTTTTGCTTGGTGTGAAACTTAAAAAGTCCTCACAGACCGACCGGTTGTGCCTGTCCCACGCAGGCACCCATGCACTGGCATGATAGCGCAGGCCACCGGCCTCAGTCCGTGTCCGTCCCCCATGTGCCACTCAGGGCCTGGGGTGCCTCTGGAGCAGCCGCCAGCCCCTTCACCACCTCTGCCTCCTGAGTGGATGACCCTGGAAGTCCTCCAAGTGGGACTTGCTCCTCAACAACCCAGTCACCCGTAGTACCTCTGTAATCCCAGTGCCCAGGAAGCTGAGGCAGAAGGATCACTGAGTTCAAGGCAAGCCTGGGCTACAAAGTGAGTTCAGAGCCAGGCTGAACTCATAGTGAGAAACTGTCCCCAAAAGACCAAAACAAAGAAACAAACCTGACTTTTTGTGTTTGGCAGGCTACGCCCAGCCCCGGAGTCCAGGAGTGTTTCACCTTGTGTGCCAACAGTTCTGCCAGTGTAACCTAGGGTATGGCACAGGGATGGCATTCCCCGTTTGTTAGCCAGGTGGGGCCAAGGACTTACATGTCTTCCTAAGGAGAAGCAGACAAATCAAAGACAGAGAGGTGAGGAGAGGGAGGCCTAGTGTGGAGGGAGAGGAGCCTGGAGGCTGCAGCACTGGCCACTGGTGCATCACAGAGGGACCAGGCCTTTTCCTTTCAGCAGTCCAGTATGACCTGGAAGGATTTCCCCTGGGTCCCTGGCTTCTCAGGTGCTTTTGTCTGTGGGCAGCTATGGGAGGGTCCCAGCAGG
The DNA here is from genome assembly GCA_004027165.1 of Ctenomys sociabilis. NCBI lineage: Eukaryota > Metazoa > Chordata > Mammalia > Rodentia > Ctenomyidae > Ctenomys > Ctenomys sociabilis. Next base: position 6,857 of record PVKA01032078.1, read on the forward strand.
CATGGAGTTTTCTGGGCCACCCACCTATACGAAAGTAGAACTGCTAGAGTGGTTACACTTTCATGCTAGCTTCCGTCCTAGCCCAGCTGAAGTGGGTGGTGGGGGTGGGGTGGGGCAGTTTCGGAATTGCACTGAGGCCCATGTTCCCCAGGGCCCTGTACCAGCAGGGTTCTAAGTGCTGGACTCCTACCCGCTGCCCTCTGCTCAGGGCCCCTAGTCTCTGTCCCCTCCTCCTGCACCTACAGAGGAAAGATCTCCATCTGCTAGTGTCAGGGTGGCAGAGGCCTTTCTGAATGCAACCCCAACCCCAAAGACTTGACCACTTGCATCTGATACTTTGGCATAGCAGTCTTGTTTTCAGTAGGGATAGGGCTACTGTCTGTAGACCTGGTAAGACCATCCATAAACCAGTAGGGGGAGAGTGAGAAACTCCTCATTCCTTCCCTTCCCTCCTTTGCCCCCCATTTTCTCTGCCTCCCGGTCTGCTTACCAACCCTCTCCACTTCAGGCTGGAGAGAAAAGCTACAAGAAAAATGAGCTCCTCCCAACCAGCCAGCTGAATAAAAACTCCACTGAAAGCCTCACAAAACTACAGTGTCCGGGGCCGGGGAGATGGCTCAGTATATTAAGCATTTTCTGGCAAGTGCATGGGCCTCAGTTCAATTCCTGGTTCCACAAAAAAAAAAAAAAAACAAAAAAAAAAACAAAAAAACAGAGCTGGGCGTGGTAGCGCAGGCCTGTAATCCCAGCACTCGGGAGGCTGAGGCAGGAGGATTGTTGTGAGTTCGAGACCAGCCTGAGCTACAAAGTGTGTGTCTTTTTGAGACAGGGTCTCGCTGTGCAGTTCTGGCTGGCCTTGAGCTCACTTTGTAGCCCAGGCTGGTCTCGAACTCACAACAGCTTGCCTCAGCCTCCTGAGTGCTGGGATTACAGGCGTGTGCCACCACGCCCGGCTAAGATTGACATTTATAGCCACGCCCAGTCTCATCTGCTATCTCAGCATGCTGGGGTGGGGGTGGGGTGGCATGGCAGGCCCCAGGATCAAACTCCTGACCCCTGTGCCTACTTGCAGGCACTTTTATCCGCTGAGCTATTTGGCCAGCCCAATAAAAAGTATAAATCTTAGAAATAAAGGGGAAAAGTGAAACTCTCAACCCGGAAGATATTGGGATGAATGAATTCATGTTCTCTAAAACCGAAGAATGAATTTTAGGAACAAACTGGGGTTATAAGCAGAATATATTTATTGGGGGAAAGAAGGCTCCTGTGGCAGAGGGACAGGAGGGGGCCTGGAGTGGCTGGTTTTATAGAGTAAAACCATACAGGTCTAAGGTATAGAACAAGGGAACTCATTAGGTGGATGTGGGGTGGGGCAAAACTATGGTTAACCAATGAGATGACAAGCAACATTGCTCAGGTAACAGTCTAGGACCAAATGGGGAAGTGAGTCACATAGCAGGTGGGCATGAAAATAGAACAGGACTTTGTCCGTTAGCCAGCCAGTAGTAGTCAGATTAGTGACCCTTCCAGGCTTTCTCAAGGTGATGATCAATCCCTGATGCTTTTGATCGATCGTAGGTCTTTAGGTCTGGCCCACAGCAGGAGCATCCGTTCCTCTTACAGCTGTAAGCTGTCTTGTCTTCTTCTTATCTCTTCGGGCCTGGCCCTGCCTGACTGTCTACGATATTTCTATCTAGTGTAGCTGCCTGCAACACTATTACCCTGGGCACTCCCAGCTGGGAGCCCGGGGCTGGGAGGTCACCAGGCAGTAGCACTCTGATGCATTTTCTGCCCTGCACATCTTGTTGGTTCTGTCACAGGTCTTCTCTGGCCTGACATCCATTCCTCACCCTGCTGGCCTGTCCACATGGCATACCGGCTGGGAACAAGAGGGATGGGTTGTGGAAGCGAGGGCCTGACAGCTACACTTCTGCCCCATCTCACTGTGTGTCCAGGCTGAGCTCGAGCCTCCGACTTCAGCCTCCAGGGGCTGGGGCCCCAGGGTTCGCTGCCACCAACCACCTTTTTGCCTGCTTATTCACAGGGCCAAAGTGCCTGTCACCTCATGCTGTGCATGAAGCAGCGTCAGTGTGGTGGAGCAACAGAGAGGGCATTCCCGAGGAGTGACTCAGTGGGGTTATGAGGTGTAGGAGGGTGTCATTTGGTGACTCCGGGGGTGGGGGAAACAAATTTCTGTGAAACTTTGGGTGACAGGTAAATGAAATGAGAGTAGAAGAGTCTTTCCGAGAAGGGGCGGTGGGGCCCCACTTGGCAAAGCACCTGCGCTTCGCAGGGCGTGGCTCACGTCCCTTTCTTCCCCCTGCTCTCCAGTCTGGTCCAGCTCGCAAGGATGAGGCTGGGGTTGGGGGTGCGGAGCCTGCAGGCTGCCAGTTTGACATGGGTACTGCAGTTACTTGGCTGAAGAGGGCTCTGGAGCAGTGTCAGCAGGGGAGGGGGCATAGGGAGTAAAACTGCTCCGCTTTTGTCTTCTGCAGTCTCCCCTGACCTTCCCAGGACAAACACTGAGTTGCAGAAGACAGAGGATGCCAGGCTCAGGCTTCCTGTTAGGTTCTTCTTTCCCTCCTTCTCTGCCTGGGTCATCAGGGTGAATTTCCTTGGTGTTGATTTTGCAAGGAGAAAAAAGATAGAAAGGACTGAATGTGAATGTGATCCACACACCTCTCGTGGACCCCAGGACGGGAGGCAGGAGAATGGAGGTGCTGGTGCAGAAGCTGCAGCAGACTGGGTGGGAAGCACTGCACAGGGAGCCCGAAAGCGACCTGGGCTGAGGGTGATGGGTAATGGGACTGGGGTCCAAATCTTTAGCCCTGGCTCAGAGTCAAAGAGCAACTTATGTACATTTTATAGGCAGGAAATATAGACTGGACAAGAGTCTAGAATTGGTTACATATGTTTGGTTGTATGTTTTCAGGCAGTGTGTCCTGAGCAGGTTTAATCAGAGGGTGTCATTTGTCATGAGGCAGTGAGATCTGAGGGAAGTTGACATCCGGGCAAGTGGGCAGTATTTAGCGTGATCTTGAAGGGCTAGCCTGTCCCAGCTTGATAGTCCTTGAAGCAGGATGTGGCAGGCTGTAGATAGAGCTGAGTCCTTTATCTCTGAGCTGCAGATTGTAGTCAAGGCTGGCTGAGGCTAACAGCCCAATTATCAAGCTGCAGTTTTAAATTTTACTATTACAGTTTATTTCCCATTACAGTGTGAGAGAACAAGTAACAATTGCTCAATGAGATGGAGAAAGAAGGCAAAGTGAGTTCCATTTCTCCCCCTCTAAATCTGACTTTCTCTACAGCTTTTCCCCCTAGAACTCCAAAGCAGTCACCACTGTTCTTGTGTTGCCAGCAGGGGCAGTTGGTAATGACAAGCACTCATGGGACTGGTAGGCTTCCTGTGATCTCATCTGAAAGGTTTATGAGCAGATTTTTTTTTTGAAGGAAGGAAAGGTTTATTTAGCTCATGGTTTCTGCGGGTTTCAGTCCATACTTGGCTGGCTGCAAGGCAGAATGGCACATGGCAGAGAGCATCAGTTCATGGCAGCAGAACAACAACAATGCAACAGAGAGCAATAGCTAAAGAAATTCTGCCTCTCTGTCTCTTACATTACTCTCAGGCTCTCTGCCCCAGGCTGGGGGAAGTACTCACATCCATAATCCCAGCAGTACTAAGACCCGTAATACCAGTCTTGGATCACACATAGCCCCAGTGGATCATGAGTTAATCACAAACTCTCGAAGTCCCCACCCCATGACTACATGAGGCTTTGGGGGGACAACTAGACACAAACCATAACATTCCACCCCAGGACCCCCAAAGTCTCATGCACATCCTTTTGTGCAAAAGACATTTTAGTCCATCTCTAAGAGTTGCCGAAGTCCCAACAGTTAGCATGGCTGAAAAGTCAAGTCCCAAGTCTCCTCCAAGATCCAAGGCAAACTCTTAGCTGTGAGCCCCTGTACAGATGAGAAATTAAACACATCCAACATTCAAAGGCACAAGATAAACAACCCAAAAGTTTCAAACAACAGGGGAATACAAAACTCTGGGACCAAGTCCAAAATCCAGCAGGCCAAACATTAGATGCCATAGTTCCAACTGGAACATCCGAAGCAGTCTGCACTGAGCTGTGAGCTCCAAAGGCCCCACATGGTTCTGCCCCTTCGGCACTTCTGGTGGTTGTAACCCCCATGTCTTCTTTCTTAGACCTGCTTTGCTCCTTCCTTGCAGTTTCCCTTAGATGATCCATATTCCTGGCTTTTCCAAACTTCTGGGGTTTCCACTGAATAGGCTTCTCCCTCACAGCTTTGCACACAGCCCTCTCGGGGGCACACTGCCTGGCCTCCCAGGCCTTCTGACATTGAGGTGGAAGCCTTCTTAGCCTCAGAGCTCCTGCACTCGGCATGCGCCTAAAACCATCGAGGTGTGCTGCCAGCTGGAGCAGCAGCCGGGGTTTCCTTTCTCTTGGCTGTAGGGGCTGAGTGCCTGGGTGGCTGAGCACTCTGACCCTGATTCTGGGGAACAAATTCTCCATGCTGGTGCCATTCTGGAATGTGAGATGTGGCCACTGCCGCCATTCTGGAACATTCTGGAGCTCTGAGCTTTCTTCTCAAGGCAAAGTCCCTGACCTTTGCATCTGTGAGGCTACAAAGGGTGGAGACCTGCCTCCTGTGATGCCCTCAGGCCATCCTTTCTATTTTCTTGTCCCTTGTCCATAACCGAGACCCTCTCAGCTCCATCTTTGCAATCCACAGCTTTCTTGGTGCTTCCTTTCTGGCCAAGCTCACAACTTTATTATTTTTTTTTTTCCTCAGAACCAGGGATCGAACTCAGGCCTTTGCGCTTGCCAGGGAAGGGCTTATTCCACTGAGCCATCTCCCCGGCCCCAAGCTCACATTTTGGACCATCCTGCTGGGCTCCTTGCTCTTCATTCTCAACATAAATCTGGCTAAAAGCCCCCAATAACAGCCATGCGACCACCACAATATTTGGCTGCTTTGAAATATCTTTTGAAAGATTAATCAGTCCTTCATGCTTAAACTTAGTCTTAGGCAAAGTCTCCAGACATGAGCAAAATTCAGATAGTCTTTTGGCCAAACCATAGCACAAATCATCTGGAGTCCAACAACCAATGCGGTCCTTCTTCCCAGCAGAAACCTCCCCAGCCTGGTCTTTACAGGCCGGCTTTCTATCAGCCTCTGGTCTTCTGAGCTCTGACCAGAATCTCCCAAACAGAACAGCCAAAGCTGTTCCAGCGCTTCGCTTGTAGTACATCTCTGAACCTTTCCTGTCTGTTCCCATAAGCCAGTCCCAAAAACTTGTAATCCACATGGTCAGGTTTAGCCACAGCAACCCCACTCTTGGTACCAATTCTGTCTTAGTTACTCTTCTCTCGTTGCTGTGACAAATACCCAACAACCAAAATGAAGGATGTAGAAGACACTTCCAGGTCCTCATCTCAGTCTGAGAAACCAATATTTGTAATCCCAAAGTTATGTTATTGGGATCCCATCAAGTTGATTCCAATCAACCACTTTCCATGTAACTCATGGCAAAAATGAAGACACTAAATTATATTTTTAATCATCGGGAAGTTGAGGGACTCTCGGTCCAGCCATGACGATGGCTTCCTGGAACCAAGAGAGGGAGAGCGACCCAGGGCCTCACCCGGTTTTATTCAGTGGGAGAGTGGCTTGAGGAGGATTGGCTGAGAATTGTGGGAAGTAGGTGACTACTGTGAGTTGAGCTAGGTGGGTGGCCTACATTTACCTCTACCATATGCAGAGAGAGTAATCAGCATTACATAGTATTTAATGTTTTGGGAAGTCTAGGGCTTCAGCTTTGATGAAGTCTTTCAAGCCCCAGGAAGTCATAGCCTCGATCCCAGCTGACAGCGCGGAGCATTAGCTCTACCATCCTGTCTCCACCCGGCTCACGGTAAGGAGCAGCAGGCTTACCAGGGAAACACGCATGCCACCTTCAAAGGCTATCACCAGCACCTCAGCTAGACCAATACACATTGCTTAAGGCTAATTGAAGGATGAGCAGAAATCCTAGCCAGCTCTGTGCATAACAATACGAGGAAATAGGATCAGGCTCAGTCAAAATGGAGATAGTTGCTCTTCTTTCTAGGAGAGCTACTCGGGTGGTCCTCCACAGAAGAAAGGTTTATTTAGCTCACAGTTATTGCAGGCTTCAGTCCATACTTGGCTTGCTCCAAGGCAGAATGGCGCATGGCAGAGAGCATCAGTTCATGGTGGAGGAACAACAACAATGCAACAAACAGCAATAGCTCTTGTGAGCACATTTGCCACAGCCAGAGGCACAAGATTCCAGTCTGGAGTGTCAGTGTGTGCTGCACCCGGCTGAGTCTGGGGTGGAGTGTCCCAGCTCGTGGAGGTGCCATGTCCAGAAGGCGAGGCATCAAGTCAAAGATGGTTTTCATTTTTTTTTTGGCAGAACTGGGGATTGAACTCAGGCCCTTGTGCTTGTCAGGGAAGTGCTTATTCCACTGAGCCATCTTCCCGGCCCCCAAAGATGGTTTTCAAGCTGTTAAGAGTTTGAGTGTTTGCTCTGTTTAGTTGGGACTTACTGGGACTGTTTAACCCCATCTTCTTTCTGAATTCCCTGTTGGGAGTGAGTGTTTATCCTACACCCGCCTCGGAAGCACACAAACAAGTAAGACTTTGGAAGATCCCTGCTGGAGGGGAACCAGCTAGAATGAACCATGCCTGCTTTCCCAACCACATCTGATGGAGAAGTTTACCCGAAACTCTTGGGAGTTAAACTTGAAAGTTATTGATGGAAAAAGTCAAGACTTTGGGAGCTGTTGGCCCAGGATAACCCCTTCCTTACATTCTGCACGTGAGAAAGACTGAGCTGCTAGAGAGCTTTTTGTCCTATGTCCCAGCAGGACCAGAGCTGGGTTTCCTGCTTCTGCTTCATCTGTGGAGCTGTCCTCTCCATCTCTCCAGGACTGGGGGTGGCCCCAGAGTGGATCACTGCTTTAATCCTGGTATCTGAGAAGGCCACTGTTTTTCACTTTTTAGGGTTCTTTTACAGGGAAAGTGCTCCCCTTCTTTGGCCTCTGAGCTGAGGTACCGCTGATGCTGCAGCCCTGTGGAGGCTGTAGCTTTTTTCCTTTGAACCCCCCAGGGCAGCTTCTAACTGTTGGCACTTGTAGCTCCTACCCTCAAATAACCAACCATCAGCTGGGGCCACAAGTGGAAATCCCTGTGATCAGAGTCTTGTCATTTCGCCATGCAAGAGGTCTATGTTCTGTACAGTCAGCAGGCTCTGCCCGTGCCCTGTAGGAGCCAGGGCGTGGGGGCACATGTTCCCATTCCCAGTATCTCCCCTCCCCCTCCAGCCTCCAGCTCCCTGCTGGGATGGCCACATCTAGGCAGCTGTTGGAGTGTGCTGGAGCCCCCAGTACCCTTGCTGAGAAGGCAGCTTCCTGCTTCACCCCAGGGGCTCAGGTGCCTCACTTTACATAAGAGAACTTCCAGGTGTGTCGAGATCACACGTTGGAGACAGAAGCCATACAGCAGCACTTCGAAACTAGCATGTGGGCAAATTCTCTGGGCAGCTCTCAAGATGCAGGTGCCGACTGTGCCAGCTGGCCTTGACGTTTACCCAGAGGCTCCTGATGAACCTGGCGCTGCCAGCCCACCACCTGCTCTTGGCCAAGTCAGTTCCCACAGGATTTCCCACCTTTACTGCATCCCCAAGGTCCCCTAATGTTTGTAGGTGAGAATCTGCAACTCCCTCCTGGCAGACAGGTCCCGTGGACAGGAGGGCACTGCTGTTGTAGCCAGGTGCCATGTCAGGGACCGTAATGTCATGGAAATTTTATTTTTTTAAATTTTATATTTTTTTTAGTTTTAGGGAGGGGTCTACAGGGTGTTTAGGGTCTCACTACACAGATTGGACTCGCAGTGATCTGCCTGTTCACAGCCTCCCAAGAGCTGAGATTACAGGTGCACCCCAGGGGTGGGGCAGGCCTGGGGTGGAACCCCACCGCTGCGCCTTGCTTACAGGTGCTTTAATCCACTGAGCTATGGGGCCGGCCCATGCATGTCATGGAAGCTAATGGCCTAATATGATCTGCTTCCCCAGCCTGCCACATAGCCACACAGACTCGGGTCAGCCTTGCCTGATTCCTCCCAGCCACGAACTGGAGATGCCTTCACCCAGTGCAGGCTGACCAGACCCAGCCGTACAGCTTGTGCTTCCTGGACCACGAGTGTGTCCAGTTTATTATGCTGTTTCAAGGACTTATCACCCAGGGGCAGACTGGCCCAATTGAAGACAGTGACTGATTTTACTGGCTCAAGACCCTGACCCTGACGCTCCGTAAGAACCCTGAACTGAGCCTGGCCAACATAGGCCTGCTGCAGGATGACGTGTGAGGAGACGCCTGTAGCCAACTGTGGAGTTACCCTGCTCCCAGCCTTTTGTGCTTCCTGCTTAAAACGTACATGTCTGTTTAATCCCAAGCTGGAGCTGATGATTTGGAACTGGTTTTCACCAGCCGGCTAGTGCAAATAGTTGCCTTTCAATTCCTTGGGGTAGTCTCCCGTCTGGTTCGGTTACTGGGTTCTGCATCAAGAAGACACTGAGAGAGCTGAACATTGGGCAGCTGAGGGTTCTGGGTAAAAGCCATGCATGAGTTTTCTGGACGTGGGTTTCTCCCCACCGTTGGGCCACCTGTTGGTGTCCTGACTCCAATGTAGTGAGCAGCTTTCTATCAGAACCACCCAGCTACTTGGCCCCACAGATTCAGTGGGATAGCAAATGTTTATTCTCCTAAGTTGCCAATTTTTTCAGATTTATTGAACTTTAATTAGGCCTGGGGAGATGGCTCAGTAGAATAAGCGCTTCCCTGAGTTCAATCCCCGGTTCCTTCAAAAAAAATTTTTTTTTTAAAAAGGGTATATTGAAGCTTTTTTGTTTTTTCCTTTTTGGTGGAACCAGGGACTGAACTCAGACCCTTGGGCTTGCCATGGAAGCACTTATTCCATGAGCTATCCATATGTTGAAGTTTAATTGACAAATAGTTCTTTATATGCACTCTGTACTAGTGGGTGTTTGATATGAGCATAATTGCAAAATAACCAAAATCACACATTCATCTATCACTTTACATAGTTGCCACTTTTCTTTTTGATAGTGTGTTTTAGAAAAGTCAAGATATGCTCTCCATAGAGATCTCTAGCAGTTACTCATATTTTTTCTATTTTATTTTTATTTTTTCTGTGTTTAGGGCAGAGTCTACAGGGTATTCAAGGTCTTACTATGTAGATCAGACTCAATGATGCCCCTGTTTACAACCTCCCAAGTGCTGGGATTATAGATGCTTGCCACCGCCCAGTCTCAGTCGCCCTCTCAGCGTGCCCCGCCCCAGGTTGAGAGGGGCCCGCAAGGCACACCAGGGATCCAGGGGAACACTGGCCGCTGCGCACTGCCTAGGCAGGTGCGTTAGTCCGCTGAGCTATCTGGCCGGCTTCCTTGGTTTCTCCGTCAGCCACTGCAGCCTGGTTTCCTTGGCTCCCCTTTTCCCTTTTGCTTGCACTTTTTTGTCCAAAGATTTATCCTTGTCCACTGCCTTTTTTGGCTTCGTTTCCACTTTAGGGGCCCAGGAGATGGCTCAGTGGAATAAGCACTTCCCTGGCAAGCACAAGGGCCTCAGTTCAATCCCAGGTTTTGGCCCTCACCAAAAAAAAAAAAAAAAAAAACGAAAGAAAGAGAGAGAGAGAGAGAAAGAGAAAGAAAGAAACAGAAAGGACCCTATCCACTTTAGCAGGAACAGGTTTAACTGACAACCTCACCGATCTCCTCATGGGCTCCTCCTTTGCTGTCCCTTTGGCCAGCCGAGCTGACCACCTTCTTGTGCGCCTTGGGCAGAGCAGGGTGTGTGTGCGAAAGCTGTGGGCTGGGTGCTCGGGAGCCTCCCCAAGCTCCTCCCACTGTCAGAGCTGCTGATCTGGTACCCTTATCGCACAGCCACATCCAGTCACTCCCAAGGGCCCTGCCGGTGCATGCAGGAGGCTTTTGGAAGCGTGTGGGGGCAGTAAGCTGTAGGCTGCACCACAGTCTTCAGTCAGCTGGCTTCAACGCCGAGAGGGCTTGGTGGGTCTAGGCAGAGGAAAACTGCTCCCGTAGCCAGGAAGTGGAGCGCTAAGGGAAGATCCAGGGAGAGGTCCCTGTAAGTTGCTTCCGCCTCGCCAGCACCTTCACCTATGAATTCGCTAGTGGATGAACCCACTGAGGAGTGGGCACCCTCACCATCCAGTCACCTTCTGAGTTCTCCTCTGAACACGAGGCTTCCGGGCAACATTTTCTATCCAAACCATATGTAACCCATTTCTGAACAACCCACCTCACAACCCAGGAGTGTGCCCCTGCCTTGGCTCCTCTCACTTCAGGCCCCCAGTCTTACCCTTTGAGATGAGAGAGCCGAGGTGGCTGTCACTGTGGGCAGAACAAAGGCAGGAATGTCAGGGCTCACGGAAGACATGGTTGGGGGAGGAGTCGTGGGGCTGGTGAGCCCTCTGTGGGCTCCTGGCAACTACACCCAAAGGGACTTAGGGATCCCACCGCCTGGTACTTGCAGTTGGCCTCATGGCAGTACCTCCCTATACCTGTGGGGAGAAATATGCTGAGAAAGGTCGAGAAGGAATAATAACGAGAGTCTGGAGGGTGTTTCTAGTCTTGGAGCCCCAGGGAAGTTTCCACAGCAGGGATGCAGATCCAGGGACAGATCAGGAGGCATGAGGAAAGCACATGTTCAGGACCTGGGCCGGCTGCCCTCTGCAGCTCTGTCCCCAGCAGGGACCTACCCCTCTGACTGCTGGGAATCAGGCCCCGTCACCACATGCAATTGGGTGAAGACTGTGTCCTGGTCCTTGTGCTTTACAACAGAGCTGGCGGAGTGGGCTGGGCAGGTGCTAGCACTCACCATAATGAGGCAGGTGCACTTCTACCTGGGGCTGACCCCTGAGCACTCAGGCCCTGACCCATTCTCACCTGCCCTCTGTCTCCTCCACACCACAAGAGCCACCACAGCAGTGACCACAAGGAGAACGACGACGGCAACAATGACTCCTCCAGTGGGGATGGTGGGCTGAGAGGGCTCTGGGAGGGGAAGAGAAGGTCAATAGTCCTGGTGCCAGGGCCAGCCCTGAGCTCCCGGGGAGGACAGGACGACTCCTTCCCCTGAAAGAAGGCCCAATCAGCCCCCTTACCCCATCTCAGGGTGCGGGGCTCAGGCAGCCCCTCATGCTGCACGTGACACATGTAATTCTGCTCCTCTCCAGAAGGCACCACCACAGCCACCCACTTCTGGAAGGTTCCACTCCCATCAGGCCTGGTCTCCACCAGCTCCATGTCCTGGGTCAGGTCCTGCCCATCCCTCTGCCAGGTCAGGGTGATCTCCTCAGGGTAGAAGCCCAGGGCCCAGCACCTCAGGGTGACCTCTTCCTTGGAGATGGGGTGGTGGGTCACGTGTGCCTTTGGGGGATCTGAGAGGGAGAGAAGGAAAATTTGCAGCCTCCTATTTCTTCCCTCAGGCCATGGAAGAGGCTCAAGATCATCCTGAAAATGGATTGGGCAACTGAGGCAGGGTTTGGTGCCCAAAACCCAGACACCAGCCTGGATTCAGCCACCAGGATTATCTGTTCTTTGGAAACTTTCAGGGTCAGTGAGACAGCTCAGGGTAAAAGGCTCAGGTCTCTGAGGACGGGTGGAGAGAAGGGATTCTGGTGCTGTTCTGGGTGCTGACTGGTGAATTAGAAATGCTGGGGGCCTTTCCAAAGACACAGTACAGAGCAGAGAACAAGTTCCTGACAGCACAGTTCTCCAGGCTTTGAAAAGGTCAGAATAAGAGAACACTGTGGATGAGAACATTTTCCCTCTTATCCTGGAGAGACTGGTTACATTAAAACGAATCTGGATTTTTCCTTTTTTTTTTTTTTTTGTCTTGTTGAGACAGGGTCTCACTATGCAGTTCAGGCTGGCCTTAAGCTCACTTTGTAGCTCAGGCTGGTCTCAAACTCACAACAATCCCCCTGCCTCAGCCTCCCGAGTGCTGGGATTACAGGCACGCGCCACCAAGCCCGGCTGTGATTTTTCCATTTCTTGACAGGCAGTTCTTGATCTGCCCAAGATCTGGAAACTCAAGGGTTCCCATCCACCTCCCCTCATGCCAAGGGCTAGTAGTTCTGATCTCCATCCTGTTTTCTTGCCTTTCCCTCCACTTTTGGTAGTGACGGGGATGGCGCTGGGCCTCACACACGTGCTCGCCAAATGTCCACCACCGAGCAGCAGCCGGCCAGCCTCTTCTGCTCTGGCGGGGTCCCCGGCGCCAGCCATGGACCAGTGTTGGTCAGGACCCCGCGGGAACTGGTCAACAGCAGGCGCAAAGCCATGGGGGCTTCACTGGTAGGCACAGCCACTCCCCTGCACTGGCCTGCCGCAGCCTAGGGTTCTGGTAGGGGTGTAGGACTGGGGGGATGTGGGGTGCAGGGGGCGTGGGGGCGGGCCCCAGCCTGACCTGCGCTGTGAGGGACCCAGCATGTACTCCTTAGGAAAGTCTGATCCAGCGACCAAACCCTCCCAGCTTCAGCAAGGAAAAATTGTCTTCAGTGGAACCGGTCTCTGGTGCTAAAAAGGTTGGCACTGCTGCTGTACTTCTTCAGATGTGGACACAGCCTGCCCCAGCCCAGGGTGGAATGGAAGTGCATTGTGGCTCTGGTACCTGCGCGCTGCAGTGTCTCCTTCCCTTTTTCCAGGTATTTGAGGAGCCACTGCACGCACTCCCCTTGCAGGTAGGCCCTCTGCTGCTCTGTATCTCCAGCTTCTTCTGACTTGTGCCTGGAGATCTGAGCAGGCTGGCTCACCGCAGTCCAGGACTTTAGGTCCTCGTTGAGGACGATGTAATCCAAGCCGTCGTAGGCGAACTGCGAGTACCCACGGAGGAAGCTTCCATCCTCCAGGACATCGCAGCCAGAAGTCCACTGCAGCGTGTGAGAGCCTGGGCACAGCCCAGAGGTCAGCCCGCTCGCGGGGGGCAGTCGGCCCCCGCTCCCACCTGTTGCGGCTGGTTAGCTGGCCCCCGTAGCTCCGCCCCCGGCCCCACCCCCTCGGATTGCCGGCCGCCCTTGGGCTGGTTTTGGGGAAATGGAAAACGAAAGTTAGCGATGGCTGGCTTGCTCGGGCAGTCTGCAAAGGCTGGAAGAGTCGTCGGCACTCACCGCTCTCATTCTGGTTGTAGTAGCCGCGCAGGGTGTGCAGGTTCACTTTGAAAATCTGAGCCGTGTCCGTGGCTCTGTTCGTCTGCTCGTCCCAATACGCCTGATCCTCCCGCTCCATCCACGTTGCCCGCGGCTCCACCCTGGGATCCGCAGAGTCGCTGTCGAAGCGCACAAACTGCGTATTGTCCACGTAGCCCACGGAGATGAAGTGCGAGTCCCCCCGGTCGGGTCGGTACACGGCCGTGTAGAAGTAGCGCAGGGAGTGGGAGCCTGCGGGCGAGACCGGGCGGTGAGACCGGACCTCGTGCACCCTGGACCCCAGGCCCCCAGGTGGGCGGGCTGGCAGGCAAGGAGTGGGCCGTGGTCTGGAGACAAAAGCTACAGCTTAGGGCGGGGGAGATGGCTCAGTGGAATATGCTTCCCTGGCAAGCGCAAGGCCTGAGTTCAATCCCTGGTTCTGCAAAAAAACAAAAAACAAAAAACAAAGCAGCAGCTGAGCTGGGGCAGGACACCAGAGTGGCGCAGGGTTCTGACCACGGAGGGGAAATGCAGCTCCCCATGCTTGCAGCCCTTGCTCCTGCCTGCTCTTTGCATCCCATACTCACCCGCCCAAGTCTTCGTCCGGAGCAAGGTCCCCCAGAGCAGCAAGAAGAGAGTTGGGGACAGCATGGTTCTCGTCCTCGGAGTTGGAGTTTTCTATGTGGTCTGGGTTTACAGGAGTGAGCCGCCGCACCCAGCTTTTTTGGTGTGCCTAGGTCACAGCTCCCCTAGAGTCTGGATGTTGCTTCCGCAGCATTGGTTTCCTTGTTTGAGGTTACTCTGGGGAAGGGCGCGGGGGCGGGGCTGGCGTAGCTTGCGGCCACTACTCCTCTTAAGTCTCTGTGACTAGTTTTCTGAACATTCAGTAGGCGAGAAGAGTGAGACACACGTGACATGCAGGCAGAAAAGATCTGACAGGGGCCAGGGGCATGATTCAGTGAAGCCTGCTTGGTAAGCGTGAGGTCGTTGAGGGCGACTTAACCCTAACCGTCCTTGGCGAACTGCGAGTCCCCGCGGAGAAGCGTCCATCCTCCAGGACATCACAACCAGAGTTCAATCCCAGGTGCAGAAAAAGCAAAAATGAGAAAGGAAAGACCTGACAGCTGGGATCAAAAGACTAGTCCAGAAGATAGCAATGTGTAGTACTAGGGTCATGCTCGGAATGCTTGTCACTCTGGTCTTCTGAATAAGTACTGCTTGTCATATCAGTTACTGCTACACTGTCTCTCAAGTAAATGTTTAAGAAAAAAGGGTAGTAAAACAAGAGACAAAAACAAAACACGAGTCAATGCAGAGGCTGGGGAGACAGCTTGGTGGCATAAGCACCTGCCTGAGAGTTTGATCCCCCATTTAAAAAAAAAAAAGTAAACTCAAGGGCAGCCTGACCTGTCTCAAAAAAGACCAAAGGGCCAGGGAGATAGCTTGGCAGTCTAGGCACCTGCCTGGCAAGCGCAAGGACCCAGGTTTGATGTCCCCAGTACCATATGCTATGCCAGTCTGTACCTTGCCAGCCACTGGAACTGGGCGTGGTGGCGCACACCTATAATCCCAGTGCTGGGGAGGCTGAGACAGGAGAATCATTATGAATCCGAGCTGCGTAGTGAGACCCTGTACCAAATTTAAACAAACAAAAACAAAAAGAGACCCCAAAAACCCAGGCGGGGGCGGGGGGGCAAAACCAGGCAAATAGCTCAGCAGCATAAGCACCTCCCTGGCAAGTGCAAGGTCCTGAGTTAGATCCTCCGTAATCAAAAAGAAAAGAAAAACCGGCTCCAGCGCGCCCTCCAGCGTCGCCAGCGTGGCTCCTGAAACAGTGCGATGCGCTGTATCCTCACCAGCCTCGCCGCTCTGCCACCCTGCTACTTTTGGCTGTTTCCCCAAAGTCAAAGTGGCCATGAGAAGTAATGGTTTTGAATGCTTTTGGGGAAACCGGGCAGCAAAAAGAAAGGACTTCCAGAACTGCTTCAGGCAGTGGCAAGACTCAGGGGAAAGACATTCAGTCTTGGGAGCAGGTGGCTTCCTGTGGTCCTCCCCCTCGGTGCCAGGGGCAGGGATGCGAGAACCACAAGAGCATGGCTTGATGGGTTACCAGACTATGGACCCGGAAGACAGGATTTCCCTCCACTTCCACCCCCAGCCTCTCCACGGAGAGATGGGGAAAGAACGGAACCCAACGAAGAGGCACCAGAGAACCTGTTCCTGACCCTCCAGAGATGACAGGTACAAGGGGCATCTCCAGGCTGGTTGCTCAGGTTAATTTCACAGGGAGGCCTTCCAGCCTTCAGTGATGTGTCTGAAAGGTACAGGTCGTGAGGCTGAGGGCTTGAAGACGTGCACCTGATGCTCCGATGGATCACTGGGCACTAGACTGTTCTCCAAACTTCAACTGGGGGATTTTATTGACAGACTTGAGCACTTGGGAAATAAGGAAGTTCAGACTTGTTAGCAATAGTCATGAGTTAGGGTAGAGTAGCCTCGTATCAGCTGCTGAGTATGAGCCCTTCCCGCCAGCAGAGGGCGGGAGGAGCCTCCCAAGGAGCGGAGGAGTGGGCCGCTGGCCCCGGGGCAGCAGCCGGGGTTCAGGGTGTCAGCGCACAGCCGGCTGATGAGGTGGTGAAGAGGTGCCTGGAGAAGAGCTGGAGAGGAGCTGCGAGTGCAGAGGGAGGACCTGCCTCACCATGCAGCAGAGTCAGGCGTGGCCCACTCATGTGCCTGTGACCCAAGCCCTCAGGAGGCTGAGCGGGAGCACCTCAGTTTGAGGCCAGCCTTGGCTACTGGTGAGTTCAAGGCCAGCCTAAGCTCCATAGTGACACCTTGTTTCAAAACACCGAAGTAAAGGTCAGCCAAAAGCTTGGGTGGGGGGAGTAGAATTAAAGCTCCTGATCACCAGGGCCTGCTGTGCCGGCCCGCCCCCGGGGTGTGCTGCGATGGCAACTGAGGCTGGGTGTGGTGCTGCGCGCCTGGAATCCCAGCTCTTGCAAGCTGTAAGCAGGTGGAGCACTAGGGGCCCGGTCTGTAGTGAGACCTGAACACCCATAGACCCTTCCTTAAAAATAATATGTATGGCCCCATGCTGCCCAGTTAGGGGCTCGTGTACGACATTCTGCAAGCTCCCTTGAGGAAGGAAGTGTTTTGTTTATATGAAAATTTTTAGGTAGTATAAAGTATGCAAAAATCCTACTTAAGAAAAACGTTGTTTCCCTTATTGACACATAGCTCAGCCTATGTGTCATCTTGGTACTAGTTTTACACAGCTGTGATACCAAGAATAAGTGACAGCAAATAAGCGGTCCTGCTGCCGCCGCCGGTCTACACTGAGCAGCCGCGCTGAGGAAATGCGGTCATGCTAAAAATGTAGATGTGTTCTGACCATTAATGTATGTGTATATATAATTTTTATTTTTTTTGTGGAATGGGAGATTGAAGTCAGGCCCTTGTGCTTGCCAGGGAAGCTCTTATTCCACTGAGCCATCTCCTTGCCCTATATATATTTTTTGATACTTAGAAAAATTGTCTCTTGAAAGAAAACACCAGGGCTGGCGGTATAGCCAACGGACTAAGCGCTAGGCAAGCGCGGGGACCAGGGTTCGATCCCTGGTTCCGCATGCCGCTTCGACCCTGACTTCGGGGGCGCTGAGCCTGTAATCCAGCACTAGGGAGGCAGAAAGCAGGAGGGTCATGCAAGTCTTGTCTGTGTAGTGACACCCCGCACAAATCTCACTGGGCTTCTTCACACACAGCTTCGGGGACAGCTTCAGGGACAGCTGGTCTTCCGAGGCCGGCAGAGAAGCCCGCTCAGCTGCCCGTGTCCCCGTGTCCCAGGTAGAGCGTCGGGGAGCAGGGCGCCTGGCCCCGCAGCAGCGCTGAGTCGCGTGGGCCGCGCGCTCCTCAGCTCTGCGCTCCAGGACCTTGTGTGTCCCAGCCGCGCCTCCTGACTCCGGACATGGGTATTGTGGTAGTGGATGACTTTTATAAATGATTACTTTACAAAATATGTAGATCTCCCCAAGTGTTGGTACATCTCACAACAAATTATGTCACCACAATTCTACCAGAACAGGTTCTAAGTTTTGGGAAGCTGCTAACCCTAAAGTGGTAGATATATAATTTTTATTTATTTTTTCTTTTTTTTGGTATTTTAGGCAAGGGTCTATAGGGTGTTTAGGGTCTCGAACTTGTAGTGATCTGCCTCTTTACAGCCTACCAAGAGCTGGGATTACAGGCGCCCACCACCACACCCAGTCTCAATTGACATCTCAGCACACCCCGGGGGTGGGGCCGACTCGGCAGGCTCAGGGGATTGAACCCTGGACTCCTGCACCTGCTTGTAGGTGATTTAATCCACTGAGCTATTTAGCTGGCCCTTCCAAGTCTTTATTTATTTGTGCGTGCGTGCGTGCGTGTGTGCGTGCGTGTGTGTATGTGTGTGTGTTTAAAAATTGTGGAGGGCTGGAGAGATAGCTCAGTAGAGTAAGCGCCTGACTTTCGAGTTCAGGGTGGGCTGGGGAGACAGCATGGTGGTCTGAGTGTCTGCCGGGCAAGCACAAGGACCAGGTTTCATCCCCGGTACTGTGTGCCGTGCTGGCCCTGGAACCCCAGGTGATCTGTAGCCACCAAAACTGGATGTGGATACTCCATGGCCGGCTCCTGCGGCGCCGGCCACGCGCTCAACCCCCGCCGCCCCAAGACCACGGTCGTTGCACCGCGCGTAGAAACAGCTACCAGGGACAGGACCGCGCGGTTCCGAGCCCACGACATAATCTTGGAACTTCTGCCGGGTAGGCCCGCCCGGCAGGTCTCCGACAGCCCCGCCCAGCCCGGCTACGCCCCGCCCCGGCTCGCCCCTGCCCTCCACCAATCAGCGCCGCCCAAACCCCCACCGCGCCAATAAGAGCCGGCTCCTTCGCCATCTTTGAGAGGGGCAAGCAGCTAGGGAGCAGCGACGTACCTCCTGCGTCCTCCCGGGACTCCTCTCTTTTAAAGGGACACGCACTGCTTCGTCGCCTTCCTCCCTAGATCTGTACTGTCCATCCAGAATAACCAGGCATAGTCAGCATCCCTCAGCCTCTGCTCTAGGCCTAAACCAGTCCTGAGCCAGGATAGAGTGGCAGCGCTGGCTGCCGAATGCAGGTGGCAACAACACAACTGACCCTTGTGGGGTGTGACCTGAGGCTTCCACCAAAGGAGAGAACTTCCAAGTTTAAGGGAGGAAAAAAAATCGCAGAGAAGTGGACACTCTCGGGCTGGGGAGATGGCTCAGTGGAATAAGCACTTCCTGGCAAGCAAAAGGGCCTGAGTTCAATCCCCGGTTCCACCAGAAAAAAAAAAAAAAAAAGAACTGGGCACTCTAGGAGCTGGTTTCACCTGGTCCCCACTGCCAGGATGCTGGATTCAGCAGGCCCGGCCTGCTGTAGAAGGAATTTGCATTAAATGAGGCTGACATAAACACGGCTTTATGGAGAAAAAGCATGGTCCGACTGGCACCTCAGAAGCTCCCTGGGTTATTGCTGTGT
>PVKA01032079.1:9461-25770 GCA_004027165.1 Ctenomys sociabilis
TAGTTTATTTATTTTTTTTTTTGGGTCTTGCTATGTTACTCAGGTGGGTGCTAAACTGTGAGGCCAAGGAATCCTCTTATGTCAATAGGGAAGGGTCTACAGGGTGTTCAGGGTCTCACTACTAGATTGAACTCAGTGATCTACCTGTTTACAGCCTCCCAAGAGCTGGTTTTATAGGTGCGTACCTCCATGTCCAGTCTCAATTGCCATCTCGGCATACCCCAGGGGTGGGGCCTGCTCAACAGGCCTGGGGATTGAGCCCACAGCCCTTGCGCCTGCTTGCAGGTGCTTTAATCAGCTGAACTATTTGGCCAGACTGCCCATATAGTTTGGGCTGGCCTTGCTTGAGATGAGTAGTTTGGGCTGGCCTAGCCTCCCAAGTGTTGAAATTATAGATGTGTGCTACCATGCCCGTCAGTTTTAGATAATAGTTTCAAGTCCTTTATTCCAGCAAGAAAAGTTCTGCTTGGTTGTAACTTAATCTGTGGGTTGATTTACCAAGGTAAGCTAATTAACTGAAGAAAGATGGTAAGTATGGCAGGAAGATGAATGAAGTTCGATTGAGTTGGGTTGGCAGGAGGGAGGGATCGGGTAAATGTAAATAATCTGAGGCATTTTGGAGGCTATCTCTGATGTGGGAAGAAAAAGTTGTGTTAAACTTTCTTTTTGTTTACATGAGATACCTCTTGAGCTCTTGGTGGTTCTTTGATTTCCAACCCGTTTTGGGTATTAATTTGGCTTTTTGGATACTTTGTCAGTGGAGAAGCAGAATGTTGTCCAAAGGAAGAGTTCATCCAGTGGGTGTTTACTGGTCACCTGCAGTGTGCAGGGATCTTCCCGGCGACGACGTTAGGGCCACCTCCTTGGAGCTTTTACTGTCGTGAGTGGGAGCATTTTTATTTAATGAACACAGTCAATTTAATAGGTTGACGTGAAACCAAGTGAGGTTTCTATATCCTTTTTCCCCAAATATGGTTCATGTTTACTTTCTGAGTCCATTTTTCTTTGATACATTGACAAGATAAAATTTAAGACTTGAAGAATTTGGGCTTCAGACCTACAATCCATCAAGGAAACATCACCCTGTGAGTCCACCAGACCAACATCTGGGTCTTCTTACGGAGAACTACCTTGCTGTGCAACACTTTGTTCTTTTATTTTTGGTTTTCTGAGACGGGGTCTTGTTATATAGCCAGGCTGGTCTGTCTGCATTAACCTCCGAAGAGCTGAAGTTATGGGTGTGTGCCACAATGCCCTGCTGTTGAACTTTTTTCTCCCGTGGTAGTGGGGATTAAACCTAGGACCTGAACATTGAGCTACATCTCTAGCCTTTTTAAGTGTTTTTTTAAGTTGTTGATGCAGGGTCTTGCTGTGGAGCAGGGACTCTTAATGATCCTCCTGTCTCGGCCTCCCTAGTGCTGAGATTACAGACATGTGCCACCATGTGTTTTTTTTTTTTTTTTTTTTTTTTGTCTTTTTGAGACAGGGTCTCACTATGCAGTTCAGGCTGGCCTTAAGCTCACTTTGTAGCTCAGGCTGGTCTCGAACTCACAACAATCCTCCTGCCTCAGCCTCCCAAGTGCTGGGATTACAGGCATGCGCCACCACGCCCGGCTAACCATGTGGTTTTGGTGGCCTATGCCCCTGGAGTTCCAGGGTCTGCATGGTATGCAGTACTGGGCATCAAACTTGGGTCCTCGAATTTGCCAGACAGGTGCTTAGGCAGCCAAGTCACCTCCTTAGCTCCTCTAGCCTTTTTTAAAGCATTTATTGATTGATTCTCTCCTCTCTCCCCTAGTATTGGGAATTGAATTAGGGCCTTTGCATTGAGCTGTATCTCCAGCCTATCTATCTATCTATCTATCTATCTATCTATCTATCTATCTATCTATCTATCTTTTTCTTTTTGAGACAGGATCTCATTAAGACACTAAGTACCCCAGGCAGGGCTTGAATTTGTGGTTCTCCTGCCTCTTTTGCCTCAGCCTCCTGGAGAGAGCTGGTATTGTAGGTGAATGCCAGGATGGCTAGCCATGTAATATCACTGGAAGATTTAGGATGCATAGAAATAATTATATTTCATGATCTTCTCACTTCTATAAATTGTTTTGAAATATAAAAGACATATAAAAATATGTAAATTTTAAGTATATATAGCCCGACAGATTTTCAAAAAGTAAACACATCCCCCTAACCAGTATCCAGTTCAGAAATAGAGCATTACAGTACCTCAGAATCATTGTCATCCCATCTCATTTACAGCTGCTTTCCCCAAAGGGTAAGCGGTGAGCTCACATATACTAAAGACTAGTTTTGCGCTTTATATAAATGGAAGCTAATAGTGTGTCTTCTCTGTGTGACTTCTGTGACTTGATGTGTTGGTGTTATTTATCCATGCAGTTGTGCAGTTTTAGTATGTTCATTCTCATTGCTGTGTAGTGTTCTCTTGTATGAGTGTAGTAAAGGGTACCCTTTGTGTGTGTGTGTGCACGTGCTTGTGCATCCTTTGTACTGGAATTAAGTCCAAGGCCTTGCACTGAGTACATGCCCAGCCCTCTTTTTCTGTTTTGAGATAAAATCTTGCCAAGTGACTGCTTTGCCCAGGAGGTGGCTGGCCATCCTCCTGCTGTGTCCCAGTTCATGGGGTTATAGGTGTGTGCTCCCGTGCCTTGTCTTAGTTTTCAGTGATGAGTAATGATTATATTTATGGGGTACGATATGAGTGGCTCTCTGCACACTGAATAAGATGATTCAGCCAGGGTAATTAACATATGCATAGATCTGGTGATGAGAATTACTGTTTGTGATGAGAATGTTAAGATCTATTTTAGCAGTTTTAAAATAGGTGATGTGTATGTTAATAATTGGCCAGTGTACAGCACAGCAAATCATGGACAGATTTATTTTTCCATTCTAACTGGAACTTTGCCCAACAATATTCCTGTTGTTTTGGAGAAAGGGTTCAGGCTAGCATTGAACTTACTATGTAACACAGGCTGATCTCAAACTCATTGTGACCCTCCTGCCTCTGCCTCCCAAGTGTTGTTGGGATACAGCATGTCACTGCACTGGGCATTCTGTGAATATTCTTTTTTCTTTTGTCTTTTTGAGACAGGGTCTCGCTATGCAGTTCAGGCTGGCTTTAAGCTCACTTTGTAGCTCAGGCTGGTCTCGAACTCACAACAATCCTCCTGCCTCACTCAGCCTCCCAAGTGCTGGGATTACAGGCATGCGCCACCATGCCCGGCTCTGTGAATATTCTTGTACATGGCCTGGGAAATAGTGGCGTAAACGTCTGCCTGCCAAGCACAAAGTCACACACACACACACACACACACACACATTTTTATACCTAAGCTTTAGTGAACATATACTACTTTATGCTTAAGTTTTGGAGGGGTGGTATTAGGGATTGAACCTAAGGCCTTCTTGCTAGCTTTGGTATCCCCAGGCTTTCTTTTAAGGAAGGATCTTGCTAAATTCAAAAGTTGCCTAAGCTGGAATTGAATTTACTGTAGTCTTCCTATCTCAGCCTCCCAGATTGTTGGGATTACATGAGTTTTTGCTCTTAAAGAATCTTGTTTTTTTATGTAATAACTGTTCTTATACCTGAATGATTTAAAATCAATGTTCCCTAGTTTTCTTTTTCTGGACATTTTTTAAATTAGATCTTTCAAGAAAGATCTTCATTAGATTGGGTACATGTCAAAGTGCAGAAAATGCCAATTGTATCTTGGCAGTATGAAGAGTTCCTGGGTTTGCTTGAAAATTACAGGGAGCTAGAGTCCCCTGAGAAATCTTAGTGTTAAGCCCTTTTGGAAGTAATATTAGTGTTTTTAAACTGTAATTATTTAATGTTATCATCCCCCAAATATTTAATTTGTTCCTAGAATTGAGAAACTATTTATGATCATATTTCTTTAATATATATTGTGTATGGACTTTATTTTCTCTAAAGGTTCGATCTCTGTGGACCCTAGTAAATGAAACACTCAGAGTTTTGGAAGAAGAAACAGAAGTTATTAATTCAGTCCTTAATGTTGTTAACCAGTATGATTTAGATGGAAGTAATGTTATTATTAATATTCCAAGTTTCTTACTTGACAAAATTGAGAAACAGATGTGTCAGGTAAGTATTTGATACTAAAGAAACTTTTGTGAAAGCTGTAATTATTTTATATATTGTGTATGTTTTCTTAAAATATTTTTCTATTGCTTTTAAAAATTTTTTTGAGGCTTGACATGGTAGCACACAACTAGTACTTGGGAAGCTGAGGCAGGAGGATTGCTGAGAATTTGAAGCCAAGCTCAGCCACAGACTGAGCTGAAGGCTAGCCTACACCTCACAGCGAAACTCTCTCTCTAAAAGACAAAAATTAAAAAAAATTTTTTTTTGATTTGTTTATGTATTTTATTAGGTCTCACTATGCAGCTTGAACTCCTAGTGATCCTGCCGTTTTCAGTCTCCCCAGTGCTGGGATTATAGGTATGTGCCACCATGCCTGGCCTTGGTGGCTAGCTCAGTGTGCCCAGGGGCAGGACTGGTGTAGGTCATGGTGCCCAGAATTGAAGCCCGGTCCTCAAGCTTGCTTATGCAGGTACTTAGTCCTCTGAGCTATCATCAGCCCAAAAATTTTTATTGCGTGTAGCTAGTAAAATCTTTATTAAAGTTAAAGGAGTGTATATGTTCATCAGCTTTCATTATTTGTCCATACTTTGTATGGTCTTCCATCATACCTTGTAGGAATTATGAAATTCCTTAGTTGGAAAAGAACAGAAAAGACCTATTGCTAAAATGTCCTTTTAAAAGCTTTCCATCTTTGTCTTTTGTATAGTTCACCCTTGAACTTGTTCATGTAGCCCAGGTGGGTGTTAAACTTATTTTACTTTATTTTTTTTAGCTTTTTGATGTCAGTGAGTTTTTTCCCTTTGTTTTTCAGACTAATTTTAATTTTTTCTGATTTCTTTAATTAATTAGTTTTTGTGGTACTAGGGATTGAAAACAGGGCCTTCTCACTGAGCTGTATCCCTAGCCCTTTTGTTTGTCTGTCTGAGACTAGGTCTTGCTGAGTCACTGAGTTGTCCAGATTGTTCAAACTTGTCACCCTTTTACTTTAGCCCCCCAGAGTGTGGGATTATAGCTGTTGCCACAATACTTGGTTTGGCTATTTCCTTTTTTTTTTTTTTTTAACCAATTCCCCAGCCTCAGTGCTTCCTCTACAGTAATATTACCAGTCTCTGCCCTTTAATGCAAACTTCTTTTGCTTATTTCTATGTCTGTGTGAGCCATTTCCACCTGGATAGCTGACTTTTTCTCTTCAGTAAGCACGGTTAGGATCTACTTGTATTCATGGTATTAATTACAGTGCAGCCATCACAAATGTAAATGTGTGCCTTGAAGAGCTTTCACATGAGTTGTGCCATGGATGAGCAGAGCTTTCAGGGACAGGGAGATGTGTAGGTTTGGATTCCTGCAGGGGCGGCAGGTGATGGGAAGCACATGAGTTGGGTGTAATAATGCAGAGAAGGTACAGAGTGGCAAGGCCTGCAGAGGGGATTTCTATACAGATAGACTGTGTGATGGCCTGTTTAATGCCTGTGTGGACCCAATGACACACTGCTTGAACTTATGCCACATCATTCACACACACACACACACACATATCATATGTCTTGTTTGTACAGCCTCACATGGCTTCTTTGGTGCAGTGCAGTTTATTTACACAGCACTGCAGTGGTTGCTGATTGCACTGCATAGCACAGTACTGTGGTTTTCTGCTGTTACACCTCAAGGTGCTGCATGTCAGAGCTGTGCAAATAAAAGCAGTGAAGGTGGAGTTTCCTTTGACCATTTCCGTGTTCTGAATTTTGTAATGTATACTATTCCTCATTTAGTGATCAATTCCATTAATAACTAAGTTATAGGAATATGATTCAGTAATTAAATGAGCAATGTCTAATATTTTTAAATGTGAAATTTATGATTTAAAAAGTTACTGGTAGCTAATTCAAGTGATTTTAAGATGTTGGATCTGTGCAAGCCAAATAAAACAAGTCCCAAGTTTGGATGTAGTTTTTAGGGGTCATTGATAATGTGACTCTTTTCTTACTTTTTTTTTTGTGGTACCAGGGATTGAACTTGGGCCCTTTGGCACGCCAGTCAGGTGCTTACACTGCTGAGTTGTGTCCCTGGCCTGATGATGTAACTTAAAAAAAAATAATTTGTGATCTTTTTCATCAAACCTGTTTCTCCTAACATACTTCTCATCTTTTATGTTTAATATTCAAGAAACTGGGGGTAGGGAGATGGCTCAGTAGAATAAGCACTTCCTTGGCAAGTGCAAGGGCCTGAGTTCAATCCCCAGTTCCGCAAAAAAAAAAAAATTCAAGAAACTGGTAAAACATCATTTAATTATTTTTACATAGTATGTATTGTTTTTCTTGAGCTATTTTTCTTCTAGTCTTCAACCTTTGCATGGTATAAAAATGTATTGTGATGTATTAATAATTCTTCCATAGTAGTTTTCATTAGATTGAAATTATTTTTTTTTTTATATTTTTAGGGAAGGATCTACAGGGTGTTCAGGGTCTCACTACTAGATTGGACTTGTGGTGATCCACCTGTTTACAGTCTCCCATGAGCTGGGATTATAGGCACACACCACCATGCCCTGTATCAATTGCCCTCTCAGTGTGCCCCGAGGGTGGGGCCAGCATGGCAGGCCTGGAGATGGAACCCCAGCCCCTTTACCTATTTGTAGGTGCTTTAATCCGCTGAGCTATTTGGCCAGCCCAAAATTACTTAGTTTTATGTTTGGGTGGTTTTTTTTTTTTTTTTTTTTTTTTAACTTTTCTTTAAGGTGTAATTTGTATACCATAGTAAAATGCATAAATCTTTTTTTTTGTAACAGTTTATTATCTTAAGATTCTATAGCTCTCTCTTTTTTCCCTCTGAATCTTTAGTTGCGCATAGGAAATGTTTATGAGGCTGGAAAATTGAACCTTTTAACAGTTATTCAATTGTTAAATGAAGTCCTGAAAATAATGAAATACGAACGTTGTCAGTCTAATCAAGCAAGCTTTACAATCGATCATCACTACCTTGAAAAAGAGACCAAATTTCAGAGGGAAAGGTTATCACACCTGAAACAAATGAGGTACACTAGAAAGATCTGCTACTTTACTGTGGTAGGAGGAGGGTGGTTTTCTTAGCAAAACTCTTGTGTAGTTAAATTTTTGGCTTTGTCAAACAAGCATGACATTTTACTCAAAACCTTAGGTGATCAACTGCCAGAAAGACATGAGGTAAAAAGGAAAGATAAGGCAGTTTTCTGTTTATCTGGAATAAGTTATTTGCTTAGAGTGATAATTCTTTATTTTTATATATTTTTAATATTTTGGTAGTACAGGGGCTTGAACTTGGGACATTACATCCGCAGCCCATTTTTATTTTTCTTACTATGTTTGCAGTATATAAAGATTACATTCATTGTGGAGAATTGTTACATATACATAATACATTTTAATTTTTATTTCCCTCCCATTTTTTATTTGAGACAGAACCTCTTTAAGTTGCCCAAGCTTGAACTTGTGATCCTTTTGCCTTAGACCTCTAAGTAGCTAGAATTATAGGCAGGAACCATTGTGCCCAGCTGTGAAGTAATTATAACTTTTTTTTTAAGCTTTTCTTTTGTTGTATTTAATAAAAGTGAACCTTAGAAAAGCTTTTATTTTAAGAGAAATTGTCAGAGTTAATGGGCTTCTTTGAATATAGGAGTAGAATTCTGAGATTTATAGCCCAGGTAAAATTGTATTTTAAAAATATGTGGTATGATAAATGTATAATTGCTTTCTGTTTTTAAAAGAAGAAAAGGTTATTTTTTATTCAATTTATATGTGTCTTATTTATTGAGATTTGAATTATATTTCCTTCCCTTTTCCTACTGATACTGTTATGTATTCATGTTTTGAATAAAGTTATTTTTTTATGCTACCATAGGTGTAAAATAAAAGAAGATCTTACCACTGTAGGACATTCTGTTACAGAAAAGCAAGCAGAGTGGGATAGGAAATGGACAGCACTTCTTGGTCTGTCTCCTCTCAGTCTATTTAAAGGCCACACTCCAGTAAGTAAGGCTGACTTACCTTTTGGGAAGTAGTTTAGTTTTGTCAGCTTTGTCGTTTACCGTGTTATTAATGACCTAGAAATGCTACGTGTGCACGTAG
This sequence comes from Ctenomys sociabilis, assembly GCA_004027165.1. Taxonomy (NCBI): domain Eukaryota; kingdom Metazoa; phylum Chordata; class Mammalia; order Rodentia; family Ctenomyidae; genus Ctenomys; species Ctenomys sociabilis. The sequence goes on from PVKA01032079.1 coordinate 17,688, forward strand.
TTGTCACCTTTGTGTTTCTATCCAAAGTTCAAATTTTTTTGTTTTGTAATTTTTCTAAATACATAATAGAATTTTCCATTGCTGTTATGTGTGTGTGAGAGAGAGACAGAGAGAAGCCAGTTAAATTTAGAGATGGGGTAGTTAATTTACTTAAATTCAAAGGGTAGTATTTAAAATATTTTTTCCTTTTTTTTGGTTTGGTGGTTTGTTTTGTTTTTTAGACAGTCTTCTTTTATGGTCTAGGTCAGCCTTGAACCTACTGTGTAGCCCAGGCTGGCCTTCTTGAACTTAGTGACCCTCCAGCCTCAGACTCCAGAGTGCTAGGATTTCAGGCATGTGTAACCATGCTGGTTAAGACTTTACTCTTGATGTGAAAAACTAAAATTTGAGACATAGTTTGAGACTTAATTATCTCCTTGTTTTTAGTATTGTACTCTTTGGTTTAAAAAGTTGTAAGATATATGCTTGGAAATTGTTAGGAAAAAAATTTGCAAAATGATCATATATGGATTAATTTAATATTGTTATTGTAGTAGTAATTTTTTACCTAAGTTGTGAAATCTGTGTTTTAAGGCTGTGGATCTTTTACCACCTATGTGTCCCCTCTCGTTTGATCCTGTCTCAGAGGAAGCATATGCAAAGAGTATTCTTTCTCAGTATCCTGCTTCACTTCCAGGTTGGTTGCTTTTCTTTTTTAAACCTTCCTCTTGTCATCATTTCTTTTTTTTTTTTTTTTTTTTTTGGTGGAACCGAGGATTGAACTCAGGCCCTTATGCTTGCCAGGCAAGTGCTTATTCAACTGAGCCTTCTCCCGGTCCCTTGTCATCATTTCTTATTGTTATAATAGTTGTTTTTATTATCCCCCTCGCTTTTATTGTGGTAAATTGAACATACCATAAAATTCACCATTTTGGTCATCAAAAAGTGTGCATAGTAGCATTTAGTAACTTAATAGTATTGTGCAATTACCACCTTTGGTTGGTTCCAGAACATTTTCATAATCTTGAGGGAAACCTCTGGTCTGGGTTTGTAGCCTGGTGGTAGAGCACTTGCCTACCATGCTTGAGGACCTAGATTCAGTCCTCAGTACTGCCAAAAAGAAAAAAAAGGAGAACCCTTGTCTTTCTGAGCTATGTAATAATGACTATTTTATTGAGATATTTTACTTATTTTTTGTGGTGCTAAGCAGTCACTCATTTCATCCTCCTCCAGTCCTTGGCAGCTCTAAAATGAGATACGATAAAAAAAATGATGTATGTTTACATTAATGAAAATTATCATGAAAAGATACATTTCTGTTAATTTCCCTCAAAAGACTCCTCATATTAAACATATTAATTGTTCAAGCCATTTTTTTTTTCTTTTTTTGGTCTTTTTGAGATAGGGTTTCACTATGCAATGTAGGCTGGCTTTTGAGTTCACTTTATAGTCTGTCTGACCTGGAACTCTGATCCTCCTGCTTCAGCTTCTCAAGTGCTGGGATTTCAGGCATGTACCACATACCTGGCCTCCATTTTTATTTTTATTTTTTTTATAATTTTCTTTTTATTAATACATTCAGTAGTATCTCTATACCACAGTTACTCGTTTGTTTATATGCTGATAGATATTTGGGATATTTCTACCTCATGGGTATTATGAATAGTGCTGCTAAAAATATTTGGATATAAGTTTGTATGGAAGTCCACAGGTAGTATAGTAGTATGCTGAGTATACTACTGAGTAGTATAATAACGTGAATCACCCTTTTTAAAACAATTATTTACTTATTAATTGACACATTAAAAATTATACACAAATATGCATATTTATATTTATAGGGCACCGTTTGATATTTTGATACCTGAATGGGTTGAATAATGTTCATTTAGGGTAAACATATGTCTTCTAACATTCCTTTGTGGTAAAAGTATTCATTATAGCTTTGTTGAAATATATGCTATCAAGATTGGGTCTGGTGGTGTGCGCCTGTAATCCCAGCACTTGGGAGGCTATAAACAGGAGGATTGCTATGAGTCCGATCTATGCAGTGAGATCCTGTAAACCCTGTAGACTCTGTCGTAAAATACACACACACAAAAAAAAAAAGAAAAAGAAATTATGCTGTCTGTAGTGTAGTCAAAGTACATTGTAGATTTTTTGGGGGAGAGAAGTTGAGAATTGAACTTACTATTTTTTTTTTTTTTGGCCTTTTTGAGACAGGGTCTTATTATGCAGTTCAGGCTGGCCTTAAGCTCACTTAGTAGCTCAGGCTGGTCTCGAATTCACAACAATCCTCCTGCCTCAGCCTCCCGAGTACTGGGATTACAGGCCTGCGCCACCATGCCCGGCCTGAGAATTGAATTTAGCACTTTTCTTTTGCTTACCAGGCAGGCTCTTGTGCCACTGAACTTCATCCCAGCCCTGTACTTTTTAAGAAAACACTGGTACTTGTTTCTCCTACCTAATTATAGCTTAGTAACCATTGCCTAGCCTCTCCTTATCCCTGTTTTTCCACTGCTGTTTTCAGCCTCTGGTTATCACCATTCTTCCAGCAGCTTCTATGAGATCAGTTATTCACGTAGGAGTGAGATCACGTGGTATGTAATCTTTAATTCTGTCCTTTTTTTCTCCTTCAAAGGACAGGATTTTACCCTTTTTTATTAGCTAATTAATTTCTGGTATGTTTTAGACCCTTAGATTGTTTCCATTTTCTTTCTTGCTGTGCTGGGGATCAAGCCAAGGGCTGTGTGCTTGCTAGGCAAATGCTGAGCAAATAAGCTGCATTCCCCAGTGTGTTTCTGTTTCTTGGCCCTTGGGAGTTGTGCTGCAGTAAGCAGGGTGCTGTGGCTCCTAGGCCTGCCAAGTCAGCCTGGGTTTTTTTGAGGGGATGGGTTTGAGACAGGGTTGTGCCATGTAGTTCAGGCTGGCCGTGAATGTGCTATGGAGGCCAGGCTGGCATCTAATTTGCAGCAGTCTTCCTGCTTCTGCTTCCTGAATGCATTTGATTATAGGCAATAAGTTGTTTATTTAAAGACAGTTGCACTGGGGCTGGGGAGATGGCTCAGTAGAATAAGCGCTTCCCTGGAAAGCGCATGGGCCTCAGTTCAATCCCTAGTTCTGCCAGAAAAAAAAAAAAAGCTAAAAAAGACAGTTGCCCTGCCAGGTGTGGGGCCACATGCCCATGATCCCAGTATTGTGGGTGGCTGCGGCAGGAGAATCATTGTAAGTTGGAGACCAGCTTGAGCTATAAAGTGAGCTCCAGGCCAGGCTACATTGCATAGAGAGTCCTGTCTCAAAAAAGACAAAAAAAAAAAAAGACAGTTGTTGGCCAGTTGGCCTTGAACTGAGCCCCTCCTTATCTCTGGCATATTTACTTTATCTGCATGTATATGTATTTCTGCTGTACTACATAAGTTTTAGGTATTGTGACAAGGATTCCCATAAAAAATAAGGGTGTTTTTCTTTATAACTTTTACAATTATCATGCCTAAAGAATAAACAGTAATTCTCTAGTATTTGATAGTTTGTTATACCATTATTGCACCTAAAATTAATTTTTCTATATTTAATATTTATTTTTTATTATTTATTTTTGTCTTTTTGAGACAGGGTCTCACTATGCAGTTCAGGCTGGCCTTAAGCTCACTTTGTAGCTCAGGCTGGCCTTGAACTCACAATAATCCTCCTGCCTCAGCCTCCCGAGTGCGATATTTAATATTTATTTCATATAATTTCTGCCAATTTCCTATTACTATGTGCAAAAAGTTTATTTATTTACATTATTTTGTATTTTAGTACAGGGTCCCAGGGTCTACAGGGTCTCACTATGTATATCAGACTCTTAGTGATTCTCCTGTTGTCAGCCTCCCAAGTGCTGGGATTATAGGCGTGCGTCACCACACCCAGTTTCAGTTGCCATCTCAGTGTGCTCTGGGACCCTGATCAATGCACTCTGCCTAAGCAGGGGCTTTAGTCTGCTGAGCTATTTGGTTGGCCCTAAGAAAGTTTAATTGGGTTCAATATAAAGAGTTGGAGGAATGGATGAGTAAAAACCATGAATGCTTTGTAGCCAGCCTTCAGCAGGTACATGGTTTGGCCAGGGTCATGGCAGCAGTTGCCCAGGACACACTGTGACTGACTTCAGAGTGCTGTTTGGAAGGACACGGGCTGGGTGAGATCACAGGCAGGAGAGCGAGCGGTGGCTGGGGAGCAGGTGAGCAGCTCCTTCCTCCCCTGAGTCTTACATGCTACATCTTGCTGACTTACTTTCTCTTGTAAGACAGGGTCTCATTGTGATGTTGCCTTTCTTTTGAAGAAGTGGATCTTAAAGTACAAATTACGGTTTTTTAGTGATGGACCCTGAATAGTATAGTATTTCTTTCTGTGAAAATCTTGTCATTTTTCACTTAATTTCAAATATAGTGTATTTGGATATAGAGTTCTAGGTTGACTTTTCTTTTAGGGTTTTGATGCTATTTGGAACATTTAGTTTCGGAGATAGAGTCTCAGTCTAATTGTCATTCATTTATTTGTAGGTAATTTTTAATTTTTGGATCCTTTTAAGGTTTTTTTGTATTATGTGTGCTCATTGAGACATGTCTAAATGTAAGTTTTTTTTTCATAGCTCGTTTGGATTTTTCTTTTTTGAGACAGAGCCTTTCTCCTCCTGCCTCAGCGTCTTATAGTTGTGTGCCACCTCCCCAGGCACTTGTTTGGAATTTGTGTGTGCCTCTCTGTTGTGAAGGCTTGTATCATTAATTGTAGACCATTGTTTAGCAGTACCTTTTGGACTACTGTTTGTCTCATTCTTACGATTTTTTTCTTTGTAGAGCTTGTTACTCAGACTTCTATGTCTGCCTTTTACATCTCTTCAACTTCTCATTCTTATTTATTTTATGCAGGGTCTCACTACACAGCTTGGACTCAGGGTGGTCCTCCTGTCCTAGCCTTCCCAGCACTGGGAGTATAAATGTGGGCCACCACACTGAGTTTTGGGACCGGCGTGGAATTTGGTACTGGAGATTGAACTTGGGACCTTGTGCTTGCCAGGCAGGTGCTTAGACTGACGAGCTATCTCCCCAGATGCCGTTATTTTTTTTTTTTTCTTATTCTTTTTTATTTGTATTTGGTGCAGCTTGCATTCATGATGATTTTCCTGTTTTTAGGCTCCCCAGTGCTGGGATTACAGGTGCCCCCCCATTCTTATTTTTTATCTCTGTGCTTCTATGGGTGTTTTCCTTAGATCACTATTACTTATGTGCACTCTCTGTCTCTGTGTGCACTGGGGATTGGACCTAGGGCTGTTGGGAGGGATGTTAGGCAGGTGCTCCACCACTGAGCTGTATCTTCCTGCCTCCCCACTACCCCATGAGTATATTCTGCATGTTGCTGGGGATTGAGCCCAGGAGTATTCCCATCACAGTTAGATCCTCCTAGTCTGTTTTATTTATTTGTTTCCAAGGATTCGATCCAGGTATACTGTAACTGAGCCGCTCACCCAGCCCTATTTTCTATCCAAGAGAGGGTCTTAATAAGTTTTGAGGTTGGTGTGGGACTTCTGATCCTCCTGTCTCATCTTCCCACATTTTTGGGACTATTGTCCTATGCCACTGTGCCAGTTCCTTTATTGTGACTTTTTTAAAATCACTTTTCTTTTTTCCTTGGTAGTTTTCTTTCGTTATGATCTTTTTTTCTCCATTTAAAATTTGCTGATTTTGTCCTTCTCAGCTTATCTAATTTGCATCTCAGGCAGCTATTTGTGTTCCTGTGTGCTGTCTTGGTAGTTCTCAGGGCTGTTTGCTTCCTGCTGAAGTGCCCGGCTGATATTCCTTCGGAGGAGTCTTGGGCTTGTTCATAAAGTGGTCCCTAAGAGTGCCTGTGAGTCCTAGATGTGCCCTCTGAATCAGGTCAGCTAGTGTCTTGGTGTGGAGTCTTGTAACATGTAGCTGTATAGCTTTGGATTTTGTACTTCTTTAGTAGGCTAGGCCCCCTGCACCGCACCCCCCATCACCCAAGTAAATTGCAAGCTGCTTTGGCATTTCCTTGATTCAGAAAAATGTGTTTTTTACTCTTGTTTTTGAGCCAGGGTTTTGATAAATTACCTCTGCTAGACTGAAACTTATTTTTTTAAATTTAGTATAGGGTCTACTCGTAGTGATCTTCCTGTTTTCAGCCTCCCAAGTGCGGGATCGTAGACTACACCACCAATGCTCAGCTCATTTCAGCCCTGACAGAGGGGCTGGCGTGGTGCGTAGGGGACTGAACTCTGGTCCCTGCACCTGCCTGAGCGGGGGCCAGGGCTGATGCAGCATGCGGCGCCCAAGGCCGGTCCCTGTGCACCTGCCTGAGCAGACGCTTCAGACCACTGAGCTATCTTGCTGCTCTTGAAACTTGGTACTTCCCTGCCTCATCCTCTTAGGTCTACAGGTGTGCACCACCGTGGCTTGCCAGTTGGCAACATGTTTATGAGCTGGAGTACCCCTGCAATGTCCTGGCCACATGACATTCTAGTTGTAGTTGTAGATCCTGGCCTGTGTAGCCCCCGGTGTTTCTTGTTAAGGCTTGAAGCCTTCCTGTCTTATCAGACCCCCACTCTTCTGTTTGAGCTTATCATTCTGATGAAGGTTTCTGTCTTTGATTTTGGCTTGTAATTATACTTATTTGTTCTTTTGTGCATTCCTTCGTTTTTCTTACATTTTATTTAACAGTTCTAGTGTGTTTACGGAAGTTAGGGGCTATTTCTGTTGGGCGTGCTCTATTGTGAGTTTAGCTTTGGTTTTATCTTTCAGGTGCCTTGTTATGTCTACCTTCTCTTGTTTTCTTATCTTGGATACTGTAGTTCTCATTTCTTACCAGTGATTTTTCTGTCGTGTAAATATTCCTTTTCATTTTCTGGTGCAGAACACATTATTAGTTTTCTTCATCAAGTGGAAAAAAGACGTTTGCTTTTTTTTTTTTTTACTACCAATGAATGAACTCAAAGGCTTTGTACTTATTTTATTTTTTTATGTCCCCAGCTCTTTTATTTTAATGACAAGGTCTCATTCACTTTGTAGCTCAGGTTGACCTCAAACTTGTGGCAGTCTTCCTGCCTCAGCCTCCAGAGTGCTAGGACTACAGGTATATGCCAATATTCCAGACTCCTCCCCAGCCTCTCTTTTTTTCTTTTTTTGGTGGTACCAGGGATTGAACTCAGGCCCTTGTGCTTGCCAGGGAATTGCTTATTCCACTGAGCCATCTCCCTGGCCTCTTTTTTAAAAAGCTCTTTGAGACTCTCAAACAGTTGTTGAGGGTCTCGTAAGTCATTACATAGCCCAGGCTGGGCTCAGACTTGCACTTCTTCTGTCTCTGCCTCCCAGAGTGCTACAAGTGCAGGTATGCACTACCACCCTCAGAGTCACATACTAATGTGTCGGGCGCAGAAAGGAAAACTCAGACACACCTTGCCTTCTTCATAGAAGGGGAGATCGCGCTTTATTGTGGAAGCACAGCAGTTTTTATAGTATAGCTAAGCCAATCATCAGCAGCCACATACAAGCATACAGCCAATCATGCTCTGTTGCCAGGCAGCCCCCTCATTCTGTCCGGAACAGGGCCACACTCTACTTCCTGTTATTCCAAACATACCAAGGCGGAACCCACAAGGAGCACCAAACTGTTACATTGTTACCCAGGGATCCCGAGCTGCTGCTTGCACCGCTCCCAACATCTCCCCCTTTTTCTTTATTTTGTGCAGGTGAGAGTAGAGGCTTGACCCCGTTTTCTTTTTTTTTTTTTTTGTCTTTTTGAGACAGGGTCTCACTATGCAGTTCAGGCTGGCCTTCAGCTTACTTTGTAGCTCAGGCTGGTCTCGAACTCACAACAATCCTCCTGCCTCAGCCTCCCGAGTGCTGGGATTACAGGCATGCGCCACCATGCCCGGCTTGACCCCGTTTTCTTGATGTGGGCCTTTGCAGGTCAGGCAATTGCAAGTGATCCTCACAATCCCAATTGTACCGCCCGGTGCCCTTTGCACGGAGATGGGACCTTGGGCACCAACCCATTTGCAGCCAAGCTTGCTCCCCGGAGACCTCGAGTACAGGAAACCTCGTAGATCTCCCTG
>PVKA01032080.1:0-25664 GCA_004027165.1 Ctenomys sociabilis
CTATAAAAAAACCTGTAAATATAATTTCATGTATGCACCTTGTACAGTACCAAAACGTTATGAAAACAGTTTGCAATGTATTAATTCATCGACTCTGTATGGTTAAGGTGTCTTGAAACTGTCTGATTGACATTTCTATTTTAATAAAATAAAAATAAATGGAAAAAAAATAAAAAATAAAAAAAATAAAAAGAATTATCAAAATAAAATTGATGTGTTTATCTGAAATTTTCTTTATGAGGATATTTCATTTGTTCTATTTAGATACATAGTTTTATTTTTATGATTTAATGGAAAAAATTAGAATATGTACCACTTATTAACTGAGGAGAATTTTTGAGCTTGGCTCACTCTCATAAAATTCAAACACTATAGTGAGTCAAAGGTAAAGTGTCTCTTGGGAAAAAAATCCTCAATATTTTTAAGCAGGTGCATGAAAGCATGAATAAATGAAGCTGAGAAATGCAACTCTAACATGATCCAAAGACATAAACGGAATCACTTTGGACTTTATGGTGGAGAAAAGTGACTTTAAAAACTAATATTTGTTTTTTAGAAATAATTTTTGCAATCCAAGGAAAAATAAGCTTCTTTTGCACTAGTGAGTGAAGAAACACATTTTAGGTTTGCTTTCAATACCACAACGCTATCTTGCCAATATTGTCTCTAAAATTAACAAGCTGTTAAATGCATAACTGTGTACAAAGAAAGCCCTCATTTTGTGTTCTACTATGTCTTTTTAGTGACTGATTTAAGAGCAACAGAGGAAATAACCATGGTAATTTTTTTTAAAAAGAAAGAAATGTAGATATTTTCATATAACTTATACCTATAAGTATCAAACACTTTAGTCATTGAGAAAATTAAATTATAAGAAATTTGTCATTCTTTAAAATCAGGATCTTGAAAACTATACTACAGAAAATTGATTTGTAGTAGAAATAAAAACACTTATTTAAATTTAACAAGCTATATGTAATAATTTTGTCTCTATAATCAAATAAAATCCTTAAGGAAATACTATGGCTAATATAAATAAGGTACCATCAATGAACAAGTAATTTATCTCTCAGTAGAATCTTTTTTTATACTTAATGCAAAGCATTTAAAGTTCTTAAAAATCTAGTTAGTGTTGAAGAGGTACTAGATATAAATACAAAGAATTATGATCTTTCTAATTGATGTTTTATTTATACTGTGTACATTTCTTATTTTAATATGGATTATGATTTATTTTTACTGAATATTTTAAGCTTACAAGCTCTGTTCTCTTCTTTGCAGAGCATAATTCTCTAATATGAGTGTATTTTTAAAACTTTCCTTGAAAAACAAGAGGTGATTACAAATAAAATTATGTTCCTCACAGGCAAAAGCAGAGAGGAAGTATACAGTGCAAAGAAAATCATTCTAATTCTAGGTTATGAGAGGTCAAACAAGCCAAGTGTCTGTGTAGCACACAATCCCTACACTCTCTGATGCCGAGCTAAGAAGACTCACAAATTGAAACTCAGTGTGGACTATTAGAGACTTATTAAATCTTATCTCAAAACAAAAAGGGTTAGTGATAAACCTCAGCTCAATACCACTAGGCTAGAACCCATGTACTACACCCACAGAGAAAAAGTTAGAATAAATGAACAAACATCTATTGGACATTCTGTGAAACAAAATTGCAGTTTGGTTCTTTGTCCGTGAGAATCCTACCAATGGATTCTCCTCATCCTAGCAAGTTCTTCTGAGGATTCACGGCTGAAGAATGTTGTCTCTGTCATCAACCACACAGGGCTGGGACTGCATAAAGCATTCAGAGACTGGGTGTGTTGATGAAGCCTATATTTTCTAATGGAATATAAATTTTGTGCTGCTCCTCTTTATGCATGTAAAATAAAGATTTGGAATTGAATTTTCTGAAACAACTCATACTGGGAGATGTGAAGAGTAATGAATTGTCTTAAGATGTCTCTCTTTGCCTAAATAGAAGACACTACCACTTGAGCTTCATGGAGAAGCCACATAGGACTGCAAATTTACAATTTCTACTCATCTACATTGTAGTATATGTATAATTACTCTATTATATGCAAGAACACTCCTAAGAATTTCTGCACAGCATATATGCATATTACTTTATGATTAGAACCATCTGTCTTTCTGTCTAAACTGGAAGGTCAAATCAGTTCAAAGCAAAGACTAAATGTGAAACAAATAGAAGGCATGTGTAGGAAAATACAGAAATAAATAGCAAATTTTATTTTTGAAAGACTGTTTGAACATTTCTGGAAGAACTGAACTTTTCTTGGTAAACCATGGCTGATTTTATCACTTGCATTCCAGAAAACTGAGGCACTGACTTAGCTCAGATATAAATGATTTTATCTTATCGAAATCCTGGAATCAATGATAAGTTCATCTTGAAAAATTCACAAAAACTGGAGCATAAAGCTTCTCTGTCACATAGAGTTTAAGTTCACCTGCATCACATTCTCCTTTGAGGTAGAGAATAGAGGCCAGAGTAGAAAATAAATGAATTGAAGAGTGCGACTTTTAGTGTTACCTGTCAAATTGGCAAGAGTTTGATATGCAGATGCTTTCTCAAATGCCAATCTAGACGTTATGGATATTAGCATTTAAAGCAGTATATTTTGAATAAAGACAATGACTTTGCATACTTGGGTGAAGGATTTAAACATTGACATCATCTTGAGAAAGAACAATAACATAATACTGATTTAGGACTGAACAATATCAACTGTTACTAGAGGTTTTAGCCTAATGGTCCACTCTGCAGTTCTATACTTGTTAGTCTCAGGAGCCAGTCACTTAACATAAATCTCTCTTTGAGCTCCATGTTGGTATTATCTTGTTTGATAAAGCACTGTGTGCAGCCCTAACTGCCTGCTTGTTTTGGTTGCTAACGTAATAAAGAGCTGTGCTTTCAAACTTCCATAATGTCACTTCACGTTATGTTTTGTCAATGTGTAAACAATATTTTAGCTTTTATAAAACAGCACAGTAATGAAATAAGCCCTAGTAAACCAAGTACTAGTAGTTTGGAAATTATGTATTGATTTTATCAGGATGTAGCTGACAATTCTATGATTGCTAAGAGTGAAAAATGAAAGGCTGGTGTCAAACTTCTTAGAAACTTTCAAAAAAGTTAACCATTTTATGATAGGAATATCCAATTTAAATATTCTTTATGTAAGTTACATGTACCAACCATGCAAAGGCCTCATATGTTAAACTACATTTTATTATATGTGGATATTTTAAGAAAAAGTTTGGGAACTATGTTTTATCAAATTTATAATAACTAAAATTTAGAAGCAGCCAATGTATCCATCAATAGATGAATAAAGTAAGACATTTCACAGGTATCAGCATGTATAGTTAGTCAGGGTGAGAATCCTACCAATTAACTGCTAGTTTCAAAAACCTGATGGAGATTCTTGGGATCATTGCCTTAGCCATCTTCTTTTGAGTTCCTACACTATGAAGGGCAATTGAATACCTATCTCTGACAAAACTAAACAAAAAGGGAGGATATAAATGAAGGATCATTTTTTAGTGAAAATATATATGTATGTGTGTATATGTATATATATATATGTATATATATGTATATGCAAAATAGGATAGATTTACAGCAACTTTCTCTTAGTTCAATGAGAAGAAAGCTTTATACTAAAAGTGTTTAAACAAGACATCATGTCTGCATCTTGTACTCTGAATAAGTACTATGAAGACAACAATATGCAATGCATTAATTCTTATAACTGTCCTACTAACCTGTTTTCTTTTCTTTCTCCCTCCAATTTGGAAGGGGTTCAGCGAATATTTTTTATTTTGTCTACACTGATGTACAACTTAGAATTTACTTAGAGGAACAGATATAAGAAACATAAATTAACACAAGATAAGAAATTACAAGATAGATGAGGGAGCATGCATGGAGCGTCTGCACACCTCAGACTGAAGAATTCACTCTCAAGTTCTGAAGCTCACTGCTGTGGTCTGTTCAAGTCTCTATTTGTCAGCTAATGGGTCTACGAAGGGAGACTGAAGAGTCTGTGACGCAAGCAAAGGATCCAAGACGGAGTCCGAAGAGTCTGTGCTACAAACAAAAAAGATGAAGGCCAAGCTGAAGGCGGAGACTAAAGTTCCTCCAGGGAGGTGAAGGAGAGAGAGATCTACCACTTCCTCAGCCCCCTTTATATGGTCCCTTTTTGCTGAGTCACTCTGGGGCAGAACCAATTGTGTTCCTGTGCTGGCACTGGGCCAGAGTTAGCCGCCCAAGTTGACACAATGTATTAACCACTACAACTGATAGAAACATTAATACTGTTTTTTCTTTGGGGGAATACTTTATATTCTCATTAATAAATTTGTCTTGTTTGAAACAATTGGGATTTATTCACCAAATTCATCATGTTCAGTTTGATGATCCTTAAGGCTAGGAGACTTTCAATCATCTGTTTTCAAGGAGAAAATTTCTTACTGAGGGGTGATGTAAGCAGTTAAAAATAAACTATTTAAATTTCTGTTTTATATATCAACCACAGAATATTTAACGTTCTGTTTCCTGCTGTGTCACCACACTTTGTATAGTACCAGGGCATACAGTAAATGTTTAATAAAACTACTGCCAGTAATGAACGTATCCAGCAGATGTTTCAAAGTGAAGCACAGTTCCTGCATGGTCGGGAGAGATAGCAGATGACACTTCAGGTCCTCCTTGGGTCACTTTCTATATGGAAGTGATGAGAAGGGTTTATACGTGTGAGCTGCTTCCAGGAGAAAAAGGACAGAGCCTTCTCACCAGACCACCCTGAACGCACTTGACCTAGTGGGACCTGTTTCCAAACTGTCTCATTACTATTTCCTTCTCAATGAAATTAATTAAACAAAAAAGATAAAGACATACATACCATAAGGGATCCCCTGCACCTCACCTACGTTCTTCTGGAGTGATTTCCTGCTGCTAATCAGGATCAGTCTTCCTGCCAACATCGTGATTCACTTTTTAGCTTGCACATTCACACATGAGAAGTCCACAACAATCGTGGTGGAGGGAAGGAATCAAGATGTAAATTACTCATCCAATAAATATGAATGCAAGGAAACGTAATGCTTTAAAATTTTATAATTTTACAAATAATAAGTTTGCACAAAACTATCTTAGAAATAATAACTAAAATTCATATGGAAATAGCAAAAACAGCTGCTAAAAACCTGCAAATAAAAACTGCAAGTGAACTTTGAAATATGTTAAGATCTTAAGAAAACAAGTAGCACGGATTTGTTTTTCTGATTTTTCCTTTTATTTTGTATCTATCTTCTAAAGGAAGCTACAGTTCGGTAGTGATGTCCTATCCCTAAATCTTTGATCAATAGAATCCCAAGAAATTATGGACTAAACCAGAGAGAACACAAAGAAAAGAAAATAAACAAATGCTAAAAAACTAAATGATGTCTGAAAGGTATGTTCAAATTGGCCTAAACGATAGACCATATATAGAGAAGACAGTATGTAACCATTTTAGGTTTATTTATGAACATCAATCCAATATACACCTGCAATAACATAGTCTATAAAAAATCAACTAAAACCTCCAGAATATAATGTGAGGAAAATTATTTTTACATTTGTTGAAACAACAGTAAATAAATTGATCACTGGATGATTGTCAAAGCAAACTGAAGTTGAGCATTGTATGAGCCAAGGAACTTAAAAGTTATTAGAACATCTGAAGAACAAAGAAAATATCTAAGATCTCAAGGGCATATGACGCAATACTTACCCAATATGCAAAAATTCAACACTTGAACAGAGAAAAGAAAGGAGATTCATTCAAAGATATAAGGTGTAAGAGCTTTCTAAATTAACAAAAATATTATCTTACAGTTAAAAGAGAGTAAAAATAAAAAAGAAACAAACAAGTGTCAGTCAAATGGCTAAAAATAGAGATTAAAAAATTATAAAGATCATAAAATGCTGAGGAGAAATAATCCAAATGTCCAAATACTATTCATCAAATTTTATACATAGAAGAAAATGAGACAACAGAAATATGGAAACTTATTTCAAGTTGTCACTTGTCTTAGTTTTTCCCATCCCTGAGGCAAAATATTGGAACCAAAGTTAAAGGATAAAAGGTTTATGGTAGCTCACGGTTTATGTAGGTTTCTCTTCATAGTTAAGCAAGTTGGCACGGCAGAAACGCTCACCACAGAGCAGGAAGCACTCAAGGCAGGCAGAGGGCAAAACAGCAAAGGAGAATAAAAGAAGTAGCAAGCTACAGTGGCAGCCCTCCTGCTGTGCCCTGTCAAATTTCCCCATAAGGTCTACAGTAAACTTAACCGCTAATTTGGTTCTCCAAATCGTTTCGCAAGCAGAGTACTTGAAAAGACTTGTATTCCTGAACTGGTATACCGCTGAATTCTGTCGAGGTTGCACACCCTAAGGGAGGGCAGCACGGGCACACAGCGTGGCCACCATTATCCGTATCCAGAACCGTGATGAACCAACCAGTGGACTCGTTCAGCCATCACACACTCTTGCCCTCACAGCACAGTCTCAGCACCACACGCTCCAGATCTAGCCCAGTGTGAAAGTCCTCACCTAGACGGAACGCTTTGAGGGACAGCTGCACACACGCTACAATGTCACTAAGGAGGAATAAGCTGGCGCCTTTTGGGGAGCAACTTTAGATAGTATTTTTAACACCATTATGTACTTTTACAGTAAATAAATAAAAGTATTTCAATATCAAATTTGGCAAGAATTTTTTGCCAAATTGATTATGTCAAATGATACTGGCTATAATGCTAGAAACACAATAAATTTGGAAATAGTAGGCAATATACTACCTACAGTTCCTCTTCTAGGCATTTCTCTCAAATAATACCAAAATAAATAGTTAAGAGGCAATAATATCTGTTGCAGGTTAACTGTACCAGCTCCAGTCAGAAGCAACACTAAAGTCTAAGTATACATCAATGGATAAAAATATAGTACAATATTATCCTGCATTCAAAATGTGATGGATAAAGCAATGTGGATGACCCATCGGCAAGTATCAAATAAAAAAATATATACACGCTCCATGTTTTCCTTAAAATAAACTTTACAAAATATATTAAATTACAGGGACAGATCACTGAATATGAGGAGATAGGGAAAATTCAGAGATTAATTATGAATCTATTGAAAAAAGTATTTATAATTCTTGAAGGAATAAAAAATGGTCTGCATATTATTCATATTAGTTTTATACTCATACTTGGGTGACATTAAAAAATAAATGCTAGCTACTTATTATACTTGATTTTTCCCTTAATACAGTTTATTAAAATTTGAAGGTATAGATAAAAATGAAAAGTCAAGATCTGAATCTCAAGTACTCATGTAAGTTAAAAAGTTAAGTACAAATAAATGTTCCATTAGGAACAGAAATTTGGAAATAGATTAAAAATAAAACTATGGGAAGGAAAATTAAAAAATACAAGTGTACTGTCAATTATAATATACAAACACTAGAGCTGATGAACCAATTTCATACCTAGTACTTTAAAATAATCCAATTAAATATATAAACCAGCAGTTAGTCTAATCAAACAGGGAAGTAATCACATAACCAGATGAGGCAACTAATTATAGGACAATACTTTGTTTTAAATCTTTTTAAATACATTTGATAATTAACTTCAAATTCTCAGAAAACATAAACTTCCAGGAAAGCACAAAATGTAAACAGACCAATTATCATAGTCAGATTTGAGAAAGCTGTCAAACAGCTCCTCTCTAAAATAAAACAAATCTAGAATATGGCACCAGTGATTCCATCAAACCTTCAACGTGCAAATATTTTTAGTGTTATTTAAATGTTTCCAAACAGAAAGGAAAAACAACTCCCTCTCATCCACTGAAGTCCATTTTTAGGACATTAACATATTTTTCCTTATAATTTCTGTGTTTTCATTTTCGAAACATATTTACTGATTGCAATAAAGGGCTAGATGGATCCATGTCAGTGGATCAGAGATAGCTGACGTTGCTGCTGTGGACATGTGAAAGTCAAATTTCTACAGGAAGAACAACTGGACTGAACATAAGGGAAGGCTCGGGGTGAAATGTGGGAAAGTTGAGCTTTAGGGAATACAATTCAGATTTGGATAGCCCACAAGTTTTAAACTCAAAAAAATTCTCTCCAGTAGTAGCACACTGTAAACTTCCTCCAGAGATTGGAATTGGGGGCCTGGTTATTTCTTTTAGAGCTTTGGAGTATTTTACATAGCCATTTTTTTTTTTTTTTTTGTAATTCCCTTCCTGTTCAAATATTTAAGTCAACCACATATTTTAAATGTATAGCATAAATTTCTTCTATGAAGCTAGAAAGGAGCTAGGAGTAGAAACTGGAGAGCTGCTAGCTATAGTTTATGCATGAATTGGGCTCATTTGTTATGGTAATTTTAATATAGGATATTTTTTAAGTTAATCAGTGGACTACCATTCTATATGAAGCAATTTAGTGGTTTCTCTTGATACTTTTTAGGGTATTCCTTACTGAGAGAGTATATATTTATTTTTGTAGGCAAACCTCTCTATTAAGAGCACGTAAGTGTGGGCACTGACAAAGGAAATGAAAGAAAAGAGGAATTTCAACAAACTAACATACACGGTAGGGTGCTGTTCCAGTAGTTTCATTGCTAAGAAAACTATAGCTTAAAATTATAATTTAAGTCATTCTAAGTATATAATTATGTAGTATTAGAACTTTAATATTTTCATACAACCATCACCATCTTTCACCTTTAGAAGCTACTCAGACATTTTAAAAATTAATAAAAGAGAATCTCATTCACTTGTTCACACTGTGAGGCATTAACAGTAAAGAGAAAAGAGAAATAAATTAAAACACTTAAGAAAAGTAGTCACAGCACACATTTTCATATCTTGAAAATGAATACCTCTGTATTTGGAAAAGTCATGTTACATCTGTGAAAGTATTGATTTTGTAAACCTATTTTAACAAGAATAATGGACCTTAAAATTTAGGTGTGATATTTAAGAATTAATTATAAAAAAGGCATAAAAATGGCAAGAAAATGTATGAAATGCCTCATTCTGCAGATGGTTACTACTTCAGAGAGAACTGCAGCCAAGAAGCACATAAACTTTAAAAATAAAAGTCAGTTTTTGGCATTGAAGTTTCTGAATCTGGTTGCTACAGACGAAATAAAAATTTCAAACTGTCAGTTTTCAAAGTATATAAATATGTATACATATGTTTTAGACTATTATACTTTAATAATTCTCAGTGTATGATTTAACATTTTAGCATTAAAAATGAAATATTATGAGAATCTTTTGTTTGGCTTTTTTCTAAAATATAAATGTAACCTGCACATGACATTTATCTGAAGTTCACTTTGGAAACACCAATAAATTCTCTTCTTTAGGACTGTACATTCTCCTACATAATTATTTCATTCTTTCCATTAATAATAATAATCATATAAATTAATTTTATAGTGGCTGATACATTGTGTCAACTTGAGAAGTTTAGAAATTTAAATTAAGTAACTCAGCAGAGAGCCTGCATCCTCATCCTGTGGAAGAGGAAGGTGTGGACATTCCGTAGTGCCACACTGCTTTGCTACGGCATGGAAGGTCCTCCCTAGGGTGAGTCAGCACTTACAGGATATATAAAGGGCCTGGAGGAAGGCTGCTCGGTACCACTTCCTCAGAGGCGCTGGAGTCAACGCAGTCAGCATGGAAGAAAGGGAGAGAGGCTTGGTAGAACCTGCAGCTGCTGGTCCTCCCTTGGCTTTGCTGTTTTCCTCCATCATAAATTGATGTCCTCTGCTAAGTGCAATGCTGTGTTGGAGGCAGCAGAGTACGGACTGAAATCTCTACAAACTGTGAGCTGAATAAACCTTTCCTTCCTTAATTTTCGGTGTTGTGCATTTTGTCCCAGGAATGAGAGAAAAGTAACTGAGACAAACTTCTTTCTTATTTTCCATTAACTTTAACACATCAGATTATTTTAAATATACCATTTGTTTATGTAATATACCAATTTAATATATCTATTTATACTATATTAATATTATATATTTAATTATATTATTTGCTTTATATGAAACTTGTAAGAAGTGAGGTCAGTGAGAATATGACCTAAAGAGACAATGATTTTTGAGCAATCCTGATTAATGTGTGCTCAGTTATACTTAGATGAGAACAAGGAGATTTGGTATGCAGGTTCACAAGGTAACAACTCTGATTTCACTAATACACTGTAAATTTAAAAACTCTTGAGATATATTCACAAATTTCATCATAAAGAAATGATCACTGAGAGAGCAACGTTGGTCTACATGGGGGAGACACTGCCTGATAACACGAGTGTCGGCCCAGGCCCCATCTCCACCTTGAAAAGCTCAGAGTGGGGTACACAAAATGACTTCGGGGAGACAGTGAAGCAGTGGAGAGCAGAGAGACAAGCTCTGAACGCCGAGGTTTGGTGTTCACACGCTGGAGTGCAGTCGTGTGAGAAAGAGAACAAGGAGGGAATTGAGTCCCCCGCTTCCAGCAAGGATCTGAAACAAGAATTAGAACCCACACGGAGAATGAAGAGGAGAACTCTGCAGATGAAAGGGGTGGCGGCTGTGCTTCTTCCCTGAGCAGGGGCGGGCTGGTTGGAATGGCCGAGATGACTAGTGCGGACGCCAGAGGTCTCCACAGCAAGTGCGCCGCTGCAGTGAGACAGCCGTCACAGCGGCTGGGGAGGTGCTTGACAACTGGCCAGTAGCCATCTCGGAGAGAGGCCAACTGAGTTTGGAACCAAAGCCACGGCAGGATACCTCCACCTAGCAGCCCTTAGTGTCAGAGTCAGGCACAAGTGAGTTGTGACAATAGGGCGCTGCGTGCAAGCTGACGAGACATGCGAAGTGTTACAGGCTAAATTGGGCTCCAGGATCATAGCCAGAAAACAGCCTGAACTTCAGTGGAACTAAAGGAACAATACTGGTGGGATTATCCCTATCTCATTGCAAATCAAGGGCTAGCTTTCTGGGATTAATCAGTATACATCTGGTATGCCAACCCTGTCAGTCAGTAATAATAGAGACATGCTCTGAAGTGAACATTTTTGTTTTTCTTCTCTCATTTGTTTCTTGTTCATTTTTATAGTTTTTTTTTTTTCTTGAATTTCTAGAAGTGTGAATATCGTTTCTAGTTTTCTTGTTTTTGATTTTCTGGTCTAGATTTGTTTTTATTTCTTCCTTGTCTCTTTCCTTCATGGATATTTCACAAGTTTCCCAGAATTTGAATAATTTTCCTTTGTTCCCAGTTTCATTTCTAATCTCTTGCTTTGCTTTTTCTCTATTTTTCTCCAAGCCCCATTTAACCCCTAAGGGTAAATCCATTATACTCAGGGGCATATTTATTGAATACAATTTTCTGGTTTGTTTTAGATTTTCTTACATAACCACAAATATATTTCATATAACTAAGGTTGCAAATTGATATTTACCTGTTTGTCATTTTTTTGTGGGTGTGGGGGAGATAATCAGGAATCAAACTCATGACCATGTGCTTGCCAAGTAAGTATTATTCCACTTAGCTAAACCCCTGACTAGTTTGCCATTTTCTAGCCTATGTTTGGTGCGTTTGTTGTGGCTGCTTGTACTACTCTAGCCAAGGTGACATAATTGTTCTAATCAGTTCTTCTTGGTATGCTAAGATTGAGATTAGCTACGAGTCATAAACAATAGATTAGGACAGTGGTAAATAATCAGAGGTTATGCCAAACAGGCAGTGGCTTATCATCTCCAATAAATTGAAGAAGTAGAATCTTGTATCAGATTCAAAACCCAAAGCGAGGTACACCAAGAAGGCATCTCTAAGCAGTAGTAACTTCCTAGGAATCCTAATTACTAGCAATAAAGCTAAATGACACGAGCAAATTACAGGCATCATCCTAGCAATTAAACTAAAAGAAAAGAAAAGGAAACACTGAAGCAAAATGACACACTGGTCACCAAAGGCAATGAGATGGCACAATTCAAAAGCCACCCTCCTGAATCCTATTAATCCAAGAGGGAAGAAAGGAAGCAAATGAATGAGGCTGTCAAAAATCAAATCATAAATAATGTCTCAGATAATTACAGACATAGTAACCATAATGAAAGACATCATTAGTAAATCTAGAGTAGACACAGATAAAAAAATAGAAGAGCTTTGGAAAATAATGGAAAGAATGAACACACACACAATGTCACAAGCACAAGGAATCCATGAACAGATCAGAACAGATATATAGGAAATAAAAATTTCATAAAAATGAAGACAGAATATTAGATATAGAAGACAGAATTGTAGTCAGTGAAGATAACATGAAAATTTCATTTTTAAAAAATTTATTTATTTATTTACTTGGTATGGGGTCTTCCTACACAGCTCAAACTCATAGTGATCCTCCTGCCTTAGCCTGTCTAGCATTGAGATTGTAGGTGTCCACCACCACAATCAATGTTGGTGTCTGGCAGGGCATGCCCAGCATTCCAGGACTGGTACAGCATGGCATGCTGTACCTGGGATAGAACCTGGGTCCTTATACTTGCCAGGCAGGTGCTTAGACAACTAAGCTATCTTCCCATCCCCCCCAGGATTTCCTAAAATAGCAAAGGAATGAAAAATTTGAGGCTTTTACAGATAAATGGGTGCAATTAGAGTCCATATTCTTAAGTGACATACTTC
Organism: Ctenomys sociabilis; assembly: GCA_004027165.1. Taxonomy (NCBI): domain Eukaryota; kingdom Metazoa; phylum Chordata; class Mammalia; order Rodentia; family Ctenomyidae; genus Ctenomys; species Ctenomys sociabilis. The sequence goes on from PVKA01032080.1 coordinate 12,764, forward strand.
ATATTCACATGTGGAACATTGTATTATGTCTGTACTGTAAGAACCTGAATGAGTAAATAAACTTCAAAAGGTATAATAGATATAGTGAAAAAGAAAGAAAGTACTCAAAAGGAAAGAACAACTCAGGGGGAAAAGAAAAAAGAGTGAAGGGAATATACTAATTATAGATATATTATTTATAGAATACTAATCTGTGTTAGCTCATTGAAAGGAAAAGTTAGGATGTAGAGTACTTGATCAATTTTGCATGCTTGTACCTGGTAATCTGAGCAAATACTTTGAAGATAGACATGGGTAATGCATTAATCATTGTAAATTTCCCAGCATCTTGTTTTAAAATTCTGCATAACTTTAATTTTTTGTCTCTATAAAATAAAATAAAAGTATAAATAAGCTGTTTGATAATGCAAGGAAGAACAACTTAAGATTGATCAGAGAGACATTACAAAAAAAACTTAAATATCATGTGACATATAAAACTGTAGAAAGAAGTAATATAAGAAAACTTAACAAACTATGGGTCAGGGAAAATGACATAAAGATAAATGAAGCATAGAATTCCAGTTATCTATGATAAATAAAAACAATACCAAGGCATATAATAGTCAAGATTCCATAAATTTTATACAAGAAGTTGAATTAGTTGGAGGAAAGAAAAAAAGTGATACATAAAGGAAAACCACAAGAATTAAAGAGAATTTCACATACAAAATCTCAAGTCCAGGACAGCATGGGGTTAGTCATACCAAGACCTAAAAGAAAACAAACTTAAAACTAGGTTGACGTATCATGAAAATCTATTTTTCAAAATTAATAGGGAAATAAAATACTTACATGGCAAGTAACTGCTGAAGAATTTCATGATGACTCAACAAGCACAGAAAATTTTCTAAAGAATATACTAGACAAAGAAATCAAAGATTACGATTCGATGAACCCTAACAGAATGAATCTACTATGTAATAACTAAAAAGGGGGGAATTAAAATGGAGTCAACATTTGGAAAATGAAATGTAAATGACAAGTCCATACATAGCCCTTGAAGGTATCTAGGCAAATGGTCTCAATTCAGTATCCAAAAGAAATTAATTGCCAGAGAGTATCAAGATGCAAGATCCTACAATATTCTGCAGAAAATAAATCCATGTAATTGAAAATAAGATCATGGACTGAAAGTCAAATGATGCAAAACATTACTCTTTATGAAAGAAACCCAGAAAAATCAAGGGTAAATACTCTATTTGTAGGAAAAGTGAATTTGAACCGACTGACTACATCAGACAAAGGTCACAATTTCCTTGAAGAGGGAACAGTCCAAGAGAAAGATATAGAAGTGATAACATAGGCACCAAATAAGTGAACCTAACTATGTAAAACAAATATTAATAGACATGAAAAATTAAATAAGTACTAATACAATTGTAATCAGGGACTTCAACAACTCACTGTCATTAATAGACATATTAACTAGACAAAAATTCAATAAAGAAATATCGGATCTAAAACAAACTTTTGAACAAGTAGGCTTAGATATCTGCAACAGTGTTCTAGAACACAATGTTAAAATATACGTATTCTCTGCTTCACATGGGATATTTTCCAAAATAGACTACATAAAAGCTCATAGGATATGATTAAGTAAATGCAAAGGAATTGAAACATCCCATACATGTAATCAAACCATAGAACAATAAAATCAGAAATCATTGACAAAAGAGCCAAAAGACTCCAGAAACTCATGGAAAATGATAACACTCACTTGAAAATGGGACACAGATTTAAAGAAGAAATTATACTTTCTACAATTAAATGTTAATGCCAATAAAACATGGGAATTTATGCAATGCAATTAAAGTAATCAAAGGAGTAAAAATTATGGCTGTGGTTGGATTTCATATCAGGAAAACAGAACAAGCTCAAATAAGCAACCTAATGTCAATACTCAAGCTTCTGGAAAAAGCATATCAAGTTCCATGCTCATAAAAGGGAGGAAATCACAGGAGTCAGAACAGAAATTAATGCAGCTCAAATGAAGAAAGTGATTCAAATAATCACTGAATTGAAAATTTTGGTTTTTTGGGTGATTAAATAAAATAGAAAGAATATTAGTAAACCTTATAAATAAAAAGAAAGACTCAACTTAATGCAATCAGTAATGAAAAGAATGATTGCACAATTGATGCTGTAGAAATTTCAAAGATCATCAGTACCTAACTGAACATTTTTTAATGACCAAATTCTAGTTCTAATCAGATGGAAAACATGGAAGAAACAGACAGATTCCCACATACATGTGAATGCCCAAAGGTGAACTGAGATGATATAAAAATTCTAAACACAACCAACTCACTCAATTAAACTGAACATGTAATTAAAAACCTGAAATAAATTAAAGCCCTTGAACCAATTAACTCACTGTTGAAGACTACAGGAAAATCAGACAAGACCTATAGTGCTTCTTAAACTTGAATGAAAGAGAAAAGGGAAGCAGTATTCTTTACTTCAACTCTGGAAGCAAGCATTACCCTGTTAGTAAATCCAGAGAAGAATCCAAAGAAAAAATAAAACTGCATACCAATCCCCTAATAAGAATAAATGTGAAAGTCCTCAATAAGATACTAGCAAACAGAATGAAGCAAGCCAGCAAGAAAATCATATACCATGATCAAACAGGATTTATCCTAGGGATGCAGGAATGGTTTAATATATGTAATATACTGTATTAACCCAAAGTCAAAAACATGAACATCTCAATAGATGAAGAAAATATATTGGACAAAATCCAACATCCGTAATGATAAATAACCTTACAAAACTTGGAATATGTGGTCTTTATCTCACTGTTAAAATATCCATCTATGACAAACCAAAACCTAAATCATAGTGAATTGGAAAAAAGCCTGAAATCTTTTACTGTAAAATGCAGAACAGAACAAGAATATTCCTTGTCACCACTTTTTTTTTTTCAGAACCAGGTATTGAACTCAGGCCCTTGCACTTGCAAGGGAAGTGCTTATTCTACTGAGACCTCTCCCCAGCCCCACACCACTCTTATTCTTTTATTCATTGTAGTTCTAGAAACATTAGCAGAGCAATTAGAGAAGATAAGGAAGTTAAAGTTTCATTATTTGAAGATGACCTGATACACTTCATTAAAGACCACCAAAACTCCTTCAAAAGATTTCTAAATTTAATAACTGAATTCAATGATATAGCTGGATAAAAATTCAACATTCAGCGCCATTTATTAAAGAGGTTATCTTTCTTCTAGTAAGTATGTTTGGCCCTTTATAAAAGATAAGGTGGTCGAGTGTGTTTGTAGTCATCTGCATTTTCTAATCTGTTCCATTAATCTTCGGGGCTGTCTCTATGCCAGTACCATGCTGATTTTATCACAGTAGCTTTATAGTATAATTTCAGGTCAGGGATTGTGATGCCTCCTGCCTTTCTTTGTTTCCAATAACTATTTTTGATATTCTGGGTCTCTTTTGGTTCCAAATGAATTTGAGGAAAGTTTTCTCTAGCTCTGTGAGGTATACTAATGATATTTTAATAAGGATTGCATTGAATCTGTATAACAGTTTTGGGAGTATGACCATTTTCACAATGTTGGTTCTTCCTATCCATTAGCATGGAATATTTTTCCATTTTCTCAAATACTTTTCAATCTCTTTTGTGCAGAGTATCATAATTTTTATTGTATAAATTTTTACATCTTTTTTGAGATTAGTTCCTCAATATTTCAATGTTTTTGGATGTTATTGTGAAAGACATGGCTTCCCCAATTTCTCTCTCAGTGCACGCATTGTTTATGTACAAAAGTGTTTCAGATTTTTGGTTATTTACTATTTATCCTGCTACATAGCTGAATTTGGTTAATAAAATCCTTAAAACCCTTGCTAGAGCTTTACATATGCCAAAAGCTAAATATAGACACATGCCTATTACCATGTGCAAGGCTACACTCAATCAGGATCAATCAGGTATTTAAGCATTAAAACAGAAACACTAAGTTTTCTGGAGGAAAATATATGTAGAAATCTTAAAGACATAGGGTAGGTAGAGAGTTCATGAGCAAAACCCAAATTGCATGGAAAATACTTCAAGCAGTCAACAATTGGGATCTCATCTTTTTGAAAAGATTCTGAACCTCAAAGCAAATCAACATAGTGAAAAGAGAACTCACAAATTGGGAAAAACAATTTTACCCAACTGTCCCCCTATCAGAAGAATTAATGTCTTCTATCTATAAAATATAAATAATTTTTTAAAAGCCCCCAAAATTCAAAAACCAAATCTAAAAATGGTCATCTGAGATGAATATACATTCCAGAGGAAGAAATACAAATGGCAAGTAAATATATGAAAAATTGTTCAACATCACTGATCATTTGAGAAATGCAAATTAAAACAACACTGAAATTCTATATCATCACAGAAAGAATGGCTACCATCGTGAAGTCAACCAATAACAAATGCTTGAGAGACTCTGGGGAAAAGGAACCCTTCTGCACTCTTTGAGGGAGTGCAGACTGGTACAACCACTATGAAATCATGTGGAAATTCCTTTAAAAGTTAGGATTGGAGATCTATTCAAGCCAGCTATTCCCCTCCTGGGTATTTTTCCAGAAGAACTGAAGCCTCATATCTCAGCCGTATGTGTGTACCTGTTTATAGCAGCACAATTTGTTATAGCTAAATCCTGGAAACAACCCAGTTGCCCATCAAAGGAAGAATGGATAAGGAAGAGGCAGTGTTTTTACACAATAGAGCATTATTTAGCTACAAAGCAGGATAAATTTGAGTCTTTTGTCAGTAAATGGATACAACTAGAGATAAATCAGACCTCACATGTAAACATTGTATTATCTCCTTATTTTGAAAACCCAAAAAACAGAATGGATTCTGAGTGGTACAACAGATACTGGGAAAAGGGAATGAACTTATTCAAAAGGACAGAGCTGCTGAGTTGAGCAGGACAGGAGAGGGAATGGAAGAAAGAGATTTATCTATGTTTGTAGGCAGGATGGTTTGGGCAAGTGTACTGTGCTTTTCTCTGGTCTATGGAAAGGAGCAGATAATATTTAATGTGTTTTATCTCCTTTTTTCAATTTATTGTTGTTTCTTTCTTCTCAACTTCTTATATATTTCTTTCTGTTTTCTTTCTTCTTCCAATTTTACATCCATATAACTGGTAATATGTATAACTGGTTGGAAGACAACACTATGAGTTACAACAAATTCTGTGAAATTCATATTATTTTGAAATTCATATTATTTTTTAAATTCTGTATCACTTGTAATTTTTTTCTTTTAATTCTAATTTGTACTCTTTAAAAAATAAAAATATTTTTAAAAAATTCAACATTCAAAAATGAAAAACATTTTTGTACACAAATAGCAAACTCACTGAGAGAAATTAGAGAAACTAAACTTTCATAATAGCACTTAAAAAAATGAAATGCCTGGGACTGTATTTAATGAAGTAAAAGATCTTTTGATTGAAAACTATGGAACTTTAGAAAAGGATATTGAACAGGATATCAGAAAATGGAAATCTATTCCTTGTTCTTGGGTAGGACCAATATAGTAAAAATGGCTAAACCTCCAAAATTGTTATACAGATTTAGTATAATCTCATCAAAATACCAGTAGCATATCTCACAGAGTTAGAGAAAATAATCGTACAATTCATTTGAAAACAGAAGAGTTGTAGAAGAACAAAAACAATTCTGAGAAATAAGGCAAGACACATAATATGAAAATTCCTGACTTGAAATTATACTACAAAGCTGTTGTGATAAAAACTTCATGATATTGGCAAAACCAGACTTGCTGATCAATAAAACAGGATAGAATTAACTTTTTTTTTTTTTTTTTGGCGGAACCTGGAATTGAACTCACCCCCTTGTGCTTGCCAGGGAAGCGCTTATTCCACTGAGCCATCTCCCAAGTCCCCAAAACAGGATAGAAGATACAGAAACTTCTCCAAACATATTCAGACTGCATATCTCTGACAAAAGAGCCAAATGCCTTCCCTGAAAGAAAGATAGCCACTTTAATAAACTGTGCTGGGAAAACTGACTTTATGACTCCTGAAGATTAAAGCTAGACCTATATCATTCATCTTGCATTATCATATCAAAGTGGATCAAACATTTAAACATACCTATCAAAATAGAAACACTGAATCTGCTAAAAGATAGAATAGGTACAACTGTTAAGAACATTAGTGTAGGCAAAGACTTTATGAACAAAAGCCGTGTCCAACAACAAACATCACAAAGAATCAACAACTAGGAACGCATTGAAAAGACACAGTGAAAAGACAACCCACAGAGGGAAAACATTTTTTAGCTATTCTTCAGATAAAAAGGTCAATGACTCAAATATATAAAGAATTTAAAAAGTCCAGATCGCTTAAATATAAGACTCAATCAAAAATGGGCATCTTAAGTAAACAAATGTTTCTCACACTAAGAAATAGAAATGACAAACATATGAGAAAATGTTCATCATCACTGCTCATTTAAGAGGTAGACATCAAAGCTATGCTCAGAGTTCATCTCATTTGGAAAGAGTGCCTATTATGAAGAAATCAATTAATAATAGGTTCTGCAGGTCTGTGGTGAAAAAGTAAGCTTTGTGCAGTGTTGGCAGGAGTGTTGACTGGTGCAACCATAAAGGATATTAGTGTGGAGAGTCCTCAGAAAACTGAAACTAGAGAATCCATTTGCCACAGCACATGAAATCTTTTTTATCTTACAAATAAAATTAAAAGTATAATAGTACATCTATATATCTACATAACCATGTTTGTAGCATCACAATTTATAATCATTAAGTCTTGGAAACAGCCAAAATGCCCATCAGCTGATAACTGAATTAAACCCTCCATTGTATAAAGTGTACACAGTATATGATATACATTATACAACATGCAGTGCAGTACTAGTCTGCATTAAGAAGTCAAATTTATTACATTTCTTGCTAAATGAATCTACCTTGAGACCATGTTCTTAAATAAATCAGAGATGCATGTTAAAATACTGCATCATTTCTGGGGTTAGAAACTAACAGTGTAAATAAGGACCAAAATGTATAACAGATATTAGGAGTTGGGAAGAACATGTTCAAATGAGAGGGGGAATAAAGGAAGAGGGTCTTAAGGAAGGAGAGGACAAGAAACAAAGAGAACAGAAGAAAAAAATGAAGCAAATATTTTGCATATAAGATGAGGAAGAGTGCCTGAGGAGAGGAGGGGGAAGGGAAATTTTTGTTACATCATTTACAGGTACATATTCCCTCTGATGAATGGTATCATCATTTATATGAAAAATGCACAAATAAAAAAAGAATTACAAATGAGTAGCTGAATACATTTAATCATATTTATTTAGTTTGTTTTTTTCTGGTACTGTGAATCTTATTCAGGACCTTGTACTTGTCAGAAAGGCACTGTGATGCTGAGCTATATATCCCCAGCTTCATTCTTAAACATTATGCAGTGTAGGGCTGGGAAGTTGGCTCAATAGAGTAAGCGCTTCCCTGGCAATCCCCAGTTCCAATATATATATATATATATATATATATATATATATATATATATATATATATATATATATATATATATATGTAGCAGTGTATATACAGTTGTGAAAAGCAAAGGAAATTGTTAATATGTACAACTTTATGCTTTTATAAGATGAAATAAAGTTTAAAAATAAATAATATTCACCTTAAAAAGTTGAAAGCAAATAGCAGTGCCTCTGACTAGCAAACAAAGAATTAGAGCATGAAGCATGATCCGAAATGTGTTTTACTGTGTCATGAATTTATTCTTTCAATTCTTTCAAAAACTAACTTGTTTTGATAAAGGGTAGTAATTTTAAAAGTGAGATTTAGAATTAATTCATGCAAATTTAAAGAATTGCAGTGTGTATATTCCTTTTCTCTCATTACTTGGTATATTATTCAGAAATGGCCAGATAAACAGAGAAGTTGCTTGATATCTCATTCAGATAGGGTTTTGATATAAGGTATCAGTGGCTTACCAAAAGCTTTAAGATGGTACACTTAGAAGATTTACCTCCACTATTTCTTCCATTCTATTACTTTCTTAATTATGTTTATTTGTATATCCTAACTATACGTAACTTATAACAAATGTCGGCAGAAATGTGGTGAAAAGGAACACTTTCCCAATGTTGAAGGGAGTGTAGCCTTCTGCAACCATCAGTGTAGAGTCCTCAAAAAACTAGGATTAGTTGTCCTAATAGAGCCAGCTATTATAGGTATCCTCCAGGACACACCATCATCCCACACAGATGTACATATACCCATTTTTATAGCGGCACTGTTTTTTTTTAAGTTAGAAGTTTTTATTTCTTCTATGATTACTTAAGTTTTTATAATGCTGGATTCTCTATGGATGCAAAAAGTTTAGGATTTTTATCTTAAATACAGTATGAAGACACATATCACATGGTTGCAGATAAAAATGTCCAACGCAGGGCCTGCCTGATATATCAGCAGACTAAAGCACCTGCTTAGGCAGAACGCAGCAGCAGGGGTTTGATCCCATCATGCAGTGCCTGCTCCCTCCACCCAGGGCAAGCTGAGATGACGATTGAGACTGAGCATGTTGGCACGCGCCTGTAATCCCAGCATTTAGGAGGCTGAAAACAAGGGAATCACTGAGTCTGACCTATGTAGTGAGACCCTGAAGATCCTGTAGACCTTTCCCTAAATACAGAAAAAAATGTCCAATGAGACTTCCAAGTGTAGAGGATAACAGTCCTTCGTCAGTCTCCTACTAAGTCAAGAAGTCCTAGTGTAGCATCCAAAACGCCTTAGAAGTAGGAGAGACTGAGGCAGAATTGAGTCAATTTGACCCCTGCCAAGAATGCTTTAGTGACACAGGGTCACCTGGGCTGGATCACACTTATCTGCCACTGCCTGAATTGTCCATTCCTTCACCCTTTCACTCTGCCTTGTTAAAACTTCACAAACATGAAAGAGATAAAAGAAGAGACAGGACTAATTAAAGGAAATAAAGTCTAACCATATGCACATAGGTAGTCATAAATTCCCATGTCCTGGTCAGAAACACTAAACTGGTAGTCACAGCATATCATTGCAGTCTTCCTAGCAACCAGTGAAAGTATATAAGCAAAAATGGACTAAAGAACTGGGCCAAGCTCATTCCCAATTTGGAAACCTGTGTCCAATGCTGCCAAATTAATAAAAACTCTCTTATTCCCCTTATACAGTCTCCCACAGAAATAATCTCATCATTTCTGTAGGAATGGCCTAAACAATTGCATATTACAATACAAACTTAAGGAGATTAGAAACACATACACTTGTCTTATTTGGAAATGTCTATTAACAGTGAATTATCCTATGATTAGGTGGAAACTCTGGGTTAACACCGTCACTCAAATTCCATAATGGTTCTTAGATAAAAGCACCAAAGGGATCAATTATCTTGATTGACTGCAATATAACAACCACTGTTTAACTTCCAGCAGCACAGTTTTTAATAACTAAATTTTGAAGGCAACCCTAATGTCTACAGACTGATAAACGGATACAAAAATGATTGTTTTAATTCAGTGGAGCATTACCCAACCATAAAGAAAGATAATGCTGAGACATTTATAACTAAATGTATAAACTTTGAGACCATAGTTCATAAATGAAATGATTTGTACACACATGCAAACATCACATTATTTCTCTGGTGTGAGGAAGTAAAAGTGGAAATGTAACCCAAAATGTCCAGCAGATATTATGAAATAAGAATGGTCCAAAAGGAAATGGAAATGGAGTGGGGGTGAGGGGAAGAAAAGGAATGAATGAGGAAAGAAGGACAAAATGTAAACAGAACTTTGTAAATTGGGGAAGGAAGAGGGGATCAAGGGAAGGCGGGAGAATGGGAAGTAAAGGGAATCTAGATTCACCATGTACTGGTACGAATTCCCTATAATGAATATGAACACTTTGCAGCCCCTGAGACTGGCCAGAGACAGTGTGGCCGACTCCCCCATCCTCCTACATCCCGCCCACGCCCAACAAGCCCCTGAGACCTGCCAGAGACAGCGCGGCCAACTCCGCCATCCTGCTCCATCCCGACCGCACCTGCCCAGCCGCAGAGACCAGCCAGAGACAGCGCGGCCAACTCTGCCATCCTCCTCCATCCCGCCCACGCCCGCCCAGCCAGAGACCAGCCAGAGACAGTGGCTGACTCCAGCGGCCTCCTAGTTCCTGTGCCAAGCTCGCCCAGCGAGAGCGAATTTACAGGACTCACCAGGTTTCCCTGATCAGTGAGAGAGTGGTGAGTCTGAGGGAGAGCCTTTGGCTTCTTCCCACGCATGCTACATGGATCCCTGTCCCCAACTCCTCCAAGCCAGTGACTGGCCTGAAACCTCAGGACCCACTCAACAACACCTCCCTGGATCCCCTGACCTAAAGCCCACAGATTGAGTGGGAATTTCCCCGATTCTCTGGGCATCAAAGGTCAGTGAGTGTAGAACCTCAGGCCCGTCGTGCCTGAGATACATTTCCCAGGGATTAAGCTGCCCGCCACCTCCTGGGGCCCAGTGACAGCTCCAGGCACACTGTGCCAGAGAAACATTTCCAGGTGATTACTGGTCCCACCCCACAGCCCCAGACCCAGTGCAGGTCGGCCTGGAGTGAGAACTCCAAGCCTGGCACACCGGAGGGACATTTCTCAGCAATCCACAGTCCTACGCTACAGACCAAAACCCAGCACAGCCTGGCCTGTGAGTGAGGGCTCCAGGCCCCCTGCACCAGAGGGACATTTCCCAGCCTTCTTGGGTTACAGCCTGTAGACCCGGACCCAGCACAAGCCGGCCGACTCAGTACAGCCTACTCAATGAATAAGATCATCCACTATCCTTTTGTGAGCCCAGAAAACCCACCAAAGCTCAGGCCCACCCAACTGGGGAACGCCCTGCCTGACACAGGAGGGCTGACCCCGGGAACCAACATAGCAGAACCAAAGGAGCTGCAGCAAAAAAGGAACTGAACACAACAGCTAGACCCAGGATACGCATACCTGGAAAATCTCAAACTTAATAGACTGGCACCCGAATCTCATAACAAGCTAAGGTGATAGCTGCACAAAAGCTCTACACCAAAGGTCAAAGATCAGTGCTATACAAAATGACAAAGAGAAGGGGAAAAATGCAATCCCAGACCTTGAGTCCATCAGGAAGGGCAGAGGACACTAGCTCAGCTGCAACGAATGAAGTAACAGATACAGCAGCAAAGGAACAACAGCAGAAAGCTATAGAGAAAATAAAATGAGAAGTAATTCCCCAATTTAAAAAAGAAATATTTGAATGCATAGAATCTGAAATAAAGAATGAATTCCAGAAACATTGGGTGGAAAAACGATGCTCACCCAGAACAAGTGCAGCGAGCACTATTCCAACTGATATATATGAATTAACAGCATCTGAAGCAAAGAAACAACAACAGAAAGATCATGAGGAACTCAAAGCAGAAATAAGTTCTGTAATCAAAAAAGAACTTTTTGAAGTCATACGATCTGAAATACCGAAACAAGTCCAGAAATATACAGAGGAAATCCAACTTGGAAGAAACACAGCAGAAAAAGAATTAATAACTACCTTTAAAGAAGACATGGATAAAAAAATTGAGGAGATCACAAATATGATGGATTCCTTGAATGAGCAATACAGAAAAGAAATAGAACACATGAAACACAGTCAAAGAGATATAGAAGAACTAAAAGTAGCAATCACGAGTCTACAAACCCGTCTGAGTGAAAGCGAAGACAGAGTTTCAGATCTTGAAGATGCCAGAGCAGCTAGTGAAAAGGTGAGAAAGGATCTCTTAAAAACAAGAATGCAGGAAAAAATAATCCATCACCTTCAGGATGACGCCAGAATGAACAATGTGAGAATAATTGGTATCAACGAGAATGAAGGAGTCAATACAAATGACATAAAAAGAATATGGGAAGAAATAATAGCAGAAAACCTCCCAAATATGAGGAAACAATCGAACATTCAGGTCACCGAAGCATACAGAACACCAAATAACGTCAACCCAAGTAGAAACACACCGAGACATATAATAGTTAAGATCGCAGAAATCCAACACAAAAATAATATACTGAAAGCTGTTAGAGAGAAGAAGGAGCTCACATTCAAAGGAAAACCCATCAGAATTACAGCCGACTTCTCTACACAAACAATGAAGGCAAGGAGAGCATGGAGCAGAGTTCTACAAGTCCTACACGAAAACAAATTCCAGCCCAGACTACTATACCCTGCAAAACTCTCTTTCAAGTTTGATGGAGAAGTGAAATACTTCCACGACAAAGAACAACTAAAGAATTTCATGATGACAAAGCCATCCCTCCACAGGCTGCTGAAAAAGGTTCTAGAGAGAGACCACAATGACCAGAACTCCATGCAAGAGAATGGAAGGAACCCACTAAACAGGACAGTCAATTAAACACAGGTTACAAAGGAGTAAACAATTCCAGTTAATACCATGACAAGCATAAGTCAGCACATTTCAATTATAACCATCAATGTAAACGGACTCAATTCTCCAATTAAGAGAAATAGACTGGCACAGTGGATTAGGAAACAAAATCCAACAATATGCTGCATACAAGAAACACACTTAACTCAAAAGGATATTCATAGGCTCAAAGTCAAAGGATGGAAAACAATACTGCATGCCCCAGCACCTCAGAAAAAAGCAAGAGTAGCAATTCTGTTCTCAGACAGTCTCAACTTCAAACCAAGAATGATCAAACGACACAAAGAAGGCCACTATATATTGGTCAGGGGAAAAATTCAAGAGCAAGAAGTAACACTCATAAATATCTATGCAC